>JASANE010006611.1:0-29055 GCA_030248225.1 Trileptium ribeirensis | reverse complement strand
GACGAGTCCAACCAGACAAGTGGAATGTTTGATTAGGGTGAAGGTACGAATCTAGAAAAAAAATAGAAAGGAGCGTCTAACTGGCACTGAGATGGAAGATCTGAACGGAACCCGACTGCTTCCCCCATTTCCCTATTGGAAATTCAAAATTTAGACCGTCCGGGAATAGGAGGCCTCGGACGATTTAAGGGGTCGGAAAGTAATCTAAATCAGGATTATCAACTTTACCTGGTTCAAGCGAACCATAGCTTAATGGTCGCAAAAGTAAGCTGAAACAAATGGGTTACGGTAGTTTCCGATTATTCGGAAATGACGGACCTCGGGCCTGTTTATCGGCCCGTAACCGTCCAACGGTTCAGATTTACCGAAAACGTCCCGAGTACTTTTCGGTAGAGAATTTTTCGGGCTTTCGAACGAGCTCGAAACATCGCAACTTGCTGGAGGATCACCTGAGATATTCTAAGGACAAACAGGTAAACATTCAATTAACAGCCAATACTTACGCTAGGTTCGGCTGGAGACCATGGTTCCGAGTGGACCTAACCTAGGCTTATATGGGAATATAGTTATGCATATATATATGTGTATTGCGTGACCTTCGTGACTCGGTGTGTCTATTTTTCCGCCCCACCGTATCAAAACCTTTCTTTTATAACATCCTTTGACGCCCAAAGTTGCCTGACCACCATACTAACAACTGGCCTTTCTGGTAGCCCTCGGATTAGTGCTTGAAAGTATGCGTGTTTCCAAGTATTCTACCCATTTAGGCACCTGACGAGGCCCCGGAACGGGCCTGTTACAGACACACTTGTCACCGCGTGTATTGTAACGCGGCGCACGAATCTGTCGCACAGCGGGCGTTTGCGCACGCGTGGTTGTTCGCTCGATTTGTGAGGTTTAATAAGGAACCGAGCAACAGATCCTAGATAGCGTTATGGCTAGCGTGCGAGGTTCGCACCAAAATGATTCAGGTTCAGTTCTCCGCACCAGGAAAAGTTTGCTCAAGACTGTACGAAATACATATTAGTTTAAGGGTTTGATTGGTGTGAGCCTGACATGGGTGCAAAATGAAGTCGAATATTGACAGTGCGATTATTATACTTATGTTGAATTATAGAAAAAAATTTTAGCGCTTTAGTAGCTAATTGTAGCTGCGGTTCGAAATCCTGTAATAAATGCGCAACAAGATAACCAAATCAAAAATATATAATCTTGCCAAACAGCCACTTGCAAAACTGTAGCCAAAAGTGGATAACCAGCCAGGGAGTTATTTTGATATTATAGATGCGGACTTGGTGGGAGAGGGGGACGCAAAGGGGAGAGGGTAGGACGCACGGAAGGATGTATAGCTCTACTAGACCTTTTATGTGACACTGAGAAGATTCCTGGACACTGAGACGTGAAAAATTTCGCGTCTTCGGCGGCCTTCTGGGTAATCACGAATTAATCTTTGCTGGATTCGTACGAAAATTTCTGGCTACATCCTTGCTTGATATAATACACCTGCCCCTTTAAATTTAGAATAATTATCAATCACAACAAAATTCTATGTGTTTGATTTTAATGACTTTGGCTTCAAAATACATTCAACCGTAAAATCTGATTTCGAAAAGCAGGTTCAGCAGTGATGCCGGCCAGAAATAATTCTTCAAATGATTCTTGTTTGATTAGGAATACCAATGAATTTCGAGGCCATCCTGAGTGGATTAACGTTATATGATTGAAGCTCATTTATGCGGTGTTCACGTTATAATGTCCCCTACGTTTGGAACCTGTGTACACCACACAGTGTCAGGCACACTGTCGACAACAGGGTGTCTTAGACACTCCATGATTTTAATATATTTTTTCAGAGGTAGCTAGCTAGGGGTATTGCCACTTCTCGACAGTGTCAGGCACACCGTGTTTTCTGGCAGTTTTATTGACTGTGTTCGGAATTATTTGATCAACGCTCATGTGGCCTGATACAAATATTGAGAATTTAGAAAAACTACACGGGACAGTTGACTAATAACCTACGTTAGCTACAGACAGTGTCCGTTATAGTTAATTCGCGCCAAATTGGTAGCTAAGGGTGTGTACGACACTGTAAAGAAAAATGTGTAGCTAGGGGTGTATCGTACCGGCAATTGGTTTACAGTATGGGCGTCACCCTGACTGCCTATACGGTAGGGCCGGGACTACAGGTGCACAAAAATTCCAAACAGCGGGGACAATTAAACGTGAACGCCGCATTAGTATATAAGTATTGTGCGTAGGCCCTATTCTTGGATTTCGAAATATGATACCGTATAATTATGTCTTGTTTATAGAACATCTAAATATCAAAATATGCCTACTGCCATTAGAAAACATGTTTTACACCGAAATTTACTAATATCCATGTACAGCAAGAACAAAAATTTTCGAAAATGCCGCAACAAGCTGTTTATTCTACACATTGGTTGAGTGTCCGAAAATCATTCCGTCAGATCCGTTGGACGCGGTTTCAAGGTCAATCTGATTTTCATGAAGAGTTTCAAGATGGCCACCGGGCGTAGGCCCACCATTTTGAGGTGGATTGGTAGCTATGCTTCCGCTAGGATGCATTATCTGACTCAGCGATGTACTGGGTAAGCTTGATACCACAGGCTTAAAATATGCAGCACCACCTATTGTCGACGACGAGGCTCCACTACCGCTTGACCCGTGCGAAAATGCAGAATCGTACGATGACTGCGATAGAGAAAGCGAATGACCATTGTAGCTAATACCGCTTCCTGGCCCAGACAAATAGGGCCCACTTTGGTAGATCTGCGTCGGTACATTTACTGTCTGTTCGTGTGCATCAAGTTTACCAGTGTTAACTTGTGTGTACAATTGTATGCGCTGGCTAATCGATGAGTTAGTGCTGTTAGCATTATTAGTGTTACTAACATTACCAGTGTTGGAAATCTGTGGAATCGGTGATTTTAAATAGTTATTATTAGTTTCGTTTGAAGTATTCACATTCGGTTTCGCTTCCACAGTCAGTGATTTATCTTCCATTAAACGTGGTAGAGTTGTTGAACGCTGCTCTACAGATCGAGCGGTGTTTACTATTGGATACCTGTCCACCGTTGATTCGTCAAGATTGAGTTGCACTTTAGCTCCCTTCCTCAGTGTTGCCAAACCGGTATGTACGTAGTCAAGACTTGAATTATAACGATCCACTTCTTGACTAACAAGAGTATTCACGCTTTGTCGCTGCTGTTGACTTGTGTGATCAAACATTGTGGTACTAAGCTCACGCTGCTGGTCCCCATACGGGTTTCGATCACCAGCGCCGTGGCCAACTCCGGACCCATTTTGCAACACCGTTTTCTGGCCACTTGAAGTATACGTCTTTGTTGGAATGAAATAAGCCGCTTCTGTGCTGCTAAATCGCTGATGGTACATAAGATGGTCGGTAGTAGCTTGAGGTGAAGACACTGCTCCGTGGAACGATTTCGATAAATATTCCTGAAATTATAAAAATAAATTTGAACCTGGATAAGCTAAAAATATTAGCATAGCATTTAAAGTCTTAAAAAGTCACACGAATTTAATTTAGTGAAGAAATTAATAATTTTTTACGAACCAATTTTATATAAGTGTTGTGACACATTTGTTGTAGTTAATATGAAGCGGAAGCAATTGGGACGCCCAGTAGTTGGTGGGTAAAATAATAATGCCTCATTCCCGAAACTTTTTTTCTAAATTGTGATCGTTCTAAATCTTTAAAAAAACCAGATGTTAATGTTATAAACTGCACTAAATATTAGTGCTGTAGGTAGTGATTTGTTTTTGCCAAGAATGCGATGTCTAAATGAATAGTGTAAGACCTTTGCGTTGCAGCATTCGCCGGTGCGAGATACAACGAATGTTTCTAATATTACGCAACACCACCCCAATGTTGAAACGGGTAAAATATTTCCTACGATTTTTTACGGCTTGAGTCGTACTGCCTTAATTTTCAAACAGCTGCTTGAACCTGATTTGAGGGGTATTTCGAAGTAACAATTTTGTCATACTCCATAGCATATTTCCACATTTACAACCATAATTTAATCACCTACTGACCTACAAACATTGCTTGAAATCCATATTTTAGACGACCATTTGTCAGGTCTAAATGAGCTATTAATCACATAGATCCAAAGATATTATTCGCCGTCACTCACTTTTCGACAAATATAGTCTGAATCGGGCGCTGAACTACTTGCTGCAGTCGTGTACATGTCAGGATAGGTCACCGATTCGCAGTGTTCCAGTGGAATTCCACATCCGTCCAAAGCCTCACACCGCACGGTTACATCGCAATCTTTGTTCCGAGATTTGCTCTTTTTACCTAAAAACATACATTTACTATATAGGTATTATATTTTATACTATATATTTATTATTTGTATGTACAAATAATATTTTATTACTACGACAAATTCATCATGGCAAATTTTCCCTCGTCAAATGATTGTAAAAAATGCCTGGTATATATACATGGAAAAATTTGTAGCTGCAAATGTAAATAGAATTGTAAATTGCATATTATGAATAAATTACAGGTAATAATTAATGGCTGAATACACGGAAAATATATACATACATACGGATATATACATGGAAAAATTTGTAGCTGCAAATGTAAATAGAATTGTAAATTGCATATTATGAATAAATTACACGTAATAATTAATGGCTGAATTTACCGGCTGGGTAAACCCAGCAGTTAATATATTTATATACTCCTGTTATTGATTTTATGCATTAGAATCAACACTTTAGGCACAAATCCCAGCACCTAGCTATAATGTGGTCAAGGTTCGATATCCAGACACTGCTATACTTGTGGGACGCAAAATTTCTAACTAGATATGAATTTTTAATATCTTCTTTAAAACTATATATACTTGGACGAAGGCCGTTAATTAAAAATAATTTGATCCCAATGTTCGGAAAATTGTTTGACACCGTTCATCGCCTATTCTGAATTGAAATGTCTCGTTCGTAGTCAGAAAATGAAAACCGGTGAGTTTGAGATTTATTTTAAGTTCATCGCAGCAGCAGGACGAATTAGATGTTCCGCTGGAACTGTTAGGTTATCAAGATAACCAAAGTTACATAGTAAGTCGCTTTATAGTGTAGACTAATATCTTGAAAATGATTAAATGCTTACTAGTGACGCACAAAATACTTTCAATTATTCGACAGTCGTTAAACGTTATCAAAGAATCTTGTGCAAACGGTGTAAACCCAGACATTTATGAAACACTGAAAATTATTTGCGGTTACTATAATGTCCTGATACAGGAATGTCAGTTGGTGGCGGTATGAGGAGCTGTAAAAAGGCACCAATTACTTCTAACATGACACTCTACGATACACTCACTGCGAAAAATTTATATAAATCAGTTTACTTTCTACCAAGATACGGACCGAAAAGTTCATAATCATGATTGATTTTCGTCATTAATATGGGTTCGACACCCTTATTTCTTCGGGGGAGCTGTTATGCGAGGTACAAAATTACTGTTGACACGAGATCTAAGTTCATATCCACTATAAAAATTTGAGCAAAATTAATCTACCTGTTTCCAGCTTATAGACTATGAAATCGATATTTGGGTTCATTTCGACTGAAATTGGTTGTTGTTAGACTGTTGTTGGGCAGCTGGCGGTTATACCAACAAAACTGAGTTCTTTTCCATTACCCCCCAGCCCGCGTTTGCCCCAAAATTGTGAGGTTCTGGAAATTTTATTATTTTTGTGACCGGCGAGACCTCCCCGGATATTTTTGTGACCGTCGACCAAAAATTGAATTTTAAAAATTTTAGATTTTTTCGGGTCCCAACGGTCCCCATTGGAAACCCAAAAGAAATTTTTTTGTTAAAAATTAGATTTTTCCTACCATTCGACGCGGCTTGACCATTTGAATCGAATAGTGATATTTTTAGCGGGATCCGGTAACCGGATCCTAAGTTATGGCCAAAACTGTCGGAAGCTGAGAGGCTCAGCAATTGAAGAGATTTTGGCCACAACTTAGGATGCTTTTATCGGATCCCGCAAAAAGTAAGTAACACCATTACACTCAGCTCGTCAAGCCGCGTCGAATGGTGGGTAAAAATCTGATTTTTAAGAAAAAATTTCTTTTGGGTTTCCAAGGGGACCCTTGGGACAACACAAAATCTAAAATTTTAAAAATTAAATTTTTGGTCGAAATGATACGGGGAGGTCTCGAGGATCACAAAAATACCAAAACTTCTAGAATCTGACCATTTTTGGGCAAATGCGGACAGGGGGATAATAGAAAAGAACCCAAAGCTGTTTATCCGTGTAAGGAGGACACAAATAAAATCCGACACGAAAATTACCCACATGGGACAATTAGTTCCGAAATTATATATATTTAAATATGATGCTAATTTTATCTGTTAACGGACAAAACCGAAGCACTAGTAAATAATTTCAGCAAAATGTAATTTTCAAGAAACTGAGAAAGTCAAGATATAAATTTTCATAAATTGCGTTAACATGGTGCATGGTAATTGAACATAATGCTTCAACTGTGCATGGTAACTGTGCATATGCTTCAATTGTGCATGGTAATTGTGCATATGCTTCAATTGTGCATGTTAATTGTGCATATGCTTCAATTGTGCATAGTGGTTATCACTGTAAATATGATTAAACTGAAAGATATTAATTGTATTTTAGTGTTCTTGCGAAAAAAGAAGACTTGTAATTTCTGAAATTACTGTGTGTAGGATCCTAGGGTTACACGTCAAACGGAAATACGTCATATAAAGTACCTCTGACATTAAAGCGGAGTTGTTCTTGCTGTTTAGCGTGACTTTCACAATATATATTGAAATTAAATTAACAAGAAAATTTTTTCCACAACTTATTCAGATTTAATTTAGGAGATCATTTGAAGCTTCCCAGATTATACAACACAACCAGGCTTCAGGCCTTCTTGCCACGAGTAAACCATTTGCTGTCAGAGAATGTAAGCGAGCAGCGGAACCCTGCTCCGTTTAATTCGTTTCGAAAACGCATTAAATACCTAGTGATTTTTTATTTTCCGGTTTGTTGATATTTTTAAAAAAATTGAAAATTACAATATGAAATTCTGGGACTGAAACCGGTGTTTTAAGAACAAACTGACCTTTCAGCATTCCATTAGACGCAGCCTCTTTGCCCATCAAAGCAGTTCCGCTGCCACTGCTACCGCAGCAAACTCGACGTCGATTAAAACAGCATCCAGCAATGCAAATGGCAAGACACAAAACGATCACTGTTATTCCGATTGGAATTATGTAGTACAGCGGTAGGAAGCCTAAATTATGATCAAGTAGCACGATTAGAACTAAAAAATGAAAGGCGTTAAGAAGTTATATGGTTAAAATAAGAAACAATTGACTTTGAGCGTCATATGCACCGGCTCTGAGCTTACGCTAAAGGATTCAATGCTTGCCACAGTCTTAAGAATTTAACGATCGAATATTATGTAAGTCAGGCCTTAGATTTCTTATAAATTCCTTCTTTGAAGGCGCTTCTGTGTTTGCATTGGGCAACGATTATGTTCTACGTGCAGGAAAAACGAACAAAAGTGCAGAATTTGCTCTGCGCACTTTTAATCAAGAAATTCTTGCAACACACAAAAGATATTATTGTTATACCAGATCACCCAATGGGAAGTCAATTCAATCCTGGCTGACCCATCATAGGCGCGACAACACTAAATAGAATTCACTTTTGTTCCGAAACCGATGATGTTTAGGGTAAACTCGCCGCTTATAAACACTCGTCTCTTATGAGCAAGCTCACCTAATCTCTTGTGTTTACATAGTGTTATACTTGACAGGATAAGTTAATTTTGGGTCTTTTCGGTTATCCCCCCAGCAGGAATTTCGTCAATTTTGAAAGTACAGATAAAATTTTGGTACCAATCGATTCAGCTCGATGAGTTGGTTCAGAAAATACCTATTTTACCCACATCCGCAACAAATTTTTTTTCAATTTTTTGAGGTCCTCCCCCTTGGGAACCCGAAAATTTTTTTTCGGAATATGGTCATATTGTGCGCCATTCGACTCGGCTTTATGAGACAAATCGACTGGTGTGTAATTTGTTGAAATCTACCTCACCGTTAGAAAGTTATGAGGGCCCAAGTAACCCTGAGGGACAGAAATAAAATGCAGGCCGCGCCGTTCTGGGTATACTAAGACTAAGCCTTAGTCTTAGCCTAAGTAAGGTCTTTATATGAGACATACACTAAGCCTAAGCCTAAGTCGGAGGGCTACCGCCCCCGAATCCCCTGCTCTACGTTGTTCTTTTTTCAAACGTTATATCGTACGACTCATCAGGGTTACTTGGGCCCTGATAACTTTTTAACGGTCTCGTAGATTTCAATAAATTACACACTAGTCGATTTGTCTCATCAAGCCGAGTTGAATGGTACACAATATGACCATATTCCGAATAAAAAATTTTTTCGGTTCCCGAGAGGGGCTATTGGGACCTCAACAAATCGAAAAAACATTTTGTCAGGGATGTGGGTAAAACGGGTATTTTCTGAACCAGCTCATCGAGCTGAATCGATTGGTACCAAAATTTTTCTGTATGTTCAAAACTGACGAAATTCAGGCTGGGGGATAACCGAAAAGACCCTTAATTTTTATATAATTCCATGCGGCAGACGTTTTTCTTTATTGCTGTTCATTAAAAATGTCACTGTTTATTGTTGTTATTTCTTAAAGTATACCGTTGTTATGTTTTTTCTGAGATAAGCTACAGTGTGTATTGCTACCAATTGGCCTTCTATATCGAAGCACAGATAAGTATTTTTTCCGATTTTTAGTCTGTATTTGTCATCCGTGTCTATCCCAAAGATTAATTAATCATGTTTTCATGACTTATTTATTTCACATAACACCTTGAAAGAACTTATAGACAAGAACTCTTATGACCAAGCAACTCTCGCTTATCGGCATGACACTCTTTGCTAATGAACACACTGACTGTTTATGAGCATGGTTGTCCGTCAGTAGTACGTTTAGGAAATACTAATCGCTTAAAGTTTTTGATGCATCAGGTACATTTAGATGCCGAAGGCACCTTAGGTACCCAAAGTTGTGCCCACCGCGCCATGTGCATGCCCCTTCCCCAAACAGTTTCGCAGTTTAGCTTATGATGTGGACCAAACCTCGAAATGTAACAAATTTTCGCTCCAGTCCCCTCAAAATGTAGATGCTCACTTTACGTATTTTGACTCCTATAGGTCCGAAACATCGATCGTGCTCACGCCCTTCCGTACAATACCATTATTGCGCTAGTAAACATGAACAGAGCCCATTGACCATCCTAAATTTGTTTTGAAAATATTACGTTACCGAATTCGGCCTATCCAAGCAAAGATACAAGTAACCCGGAGGGGCGTTAGGTTATAACGTTAAAAAGGAGCAGCTCAGAGCGGGGGTTCGCAACCTCCGACTTAGGCTTAGTGTATATCTCATATAAATACCTTAGATTAGGGTAAAGGCGCAGGCTTAGTATATCGAGAACGGTATGGCCTGGATTTTCTGTATTCCCCTCAGGGTTACTTGGGCCCAAGTAAAAATTACCTATTTTCTGTTCGAGAACATCAAAATTTTTGCTTAGTGAAATTTTATCGCTTTTAAATTAAAAAGGGTTATGTTCGCGAACAATATTTTGTGAATCATGTCTCGCCACCCCTACAAACAGAATGAGCGGTAACTTGATATAAGTACGATAGACTAAAAATGTAAAGTTTAATTGCGGATCCAGGCTAAGCTTAGAAGGAAAAATCTATACAATTATTCGAGGGAAAAAATTTGACATGATTCTGTTTTGCACATTAAAGCATTTGCTTATATAGGGCTCGTTTAGGTTGTGCTTCACATGGGATTTTAGCAAATATATTACGATACAGCAATGTGAATTCGTGGTGTTTTATCAGGAAACAGTATTGTAAATGTTTAAAAATAATAAAATGGATGCTCATAAAACGGTCACCCTGCTCATAAGCAGCTAGCATATTGCTCATAAGAAAAGAGATGTAAACAGTGTGTTTCGCACAGCTATGTTATAGTTGCTCATAACCCAATTTTACCCAATAACGTCGAACTGAACGGTAATATTGAATTGTTGCAGCAATTATTACATTACATATGTACATATTAAGCGTCCTGCGTGATAAGATCCTAATTGGTGTTGAAACTTTGTAAAAATCTCAATTTGTTATAGCGTAACTGAATAAAAATTATTAAAATAAAAATTAAAAATAAAAAGAACAGGTGGGGTCAAGACATGAACCATTTAGTTAAGGTCTGCATGAAACAAGTAGTTGGTAAGATAAATGAACTAACATTTTATGCTGGAAATTGTTTGACCTCTGCTTGAGAACGTGGGAGACAAGCAAATGTTTCATACACCAATATTATATATGCTTAAGGTCCGATGTCCCAAGGGGTGCGGGTAGCCTTTAGGGCCCTGACTTAACTGGTATTTTTAGGTTGGATATACTATAATATAAAAGATGTATTTTGCTGAATCTGGAATTTGCTCATATTAACCCCAAAGTTCTAAAACTTAAACTTTTGTTGTTATAGCTGCTTATTTTGTTTTTGCCTTCTCGTTTTAATTTATGTACCCTTGCAATGTAACCTTTTCAAGTTGTAAATAAGACAGTACTCTACTAATTGCTATAAGTGAAACATACACCGGTGACCGATAGTTTTAGCTTATATAATTAATAGAAATTCGTTATTGTAGTAATTTAGGAGAAACCTTGTTTCCAAATTAAATTCCTTGGCGTTTAAAATGGAAATCCAGATTTTATATGAATCATGTGTATTAAAAAATTTTTTACACATGATTCGCATGAAGTCCAGGTTCCCATTTTGCCAGGTGCCTATTTAAAATGTCCATATCCTGTTTACTTCTACTTCTTCACTTATCTTGCTTTTAGGTCAGCTATGTTTATTGATTTAAGAAGACATTTTTCCAGCAACGCGGGGAAAAATAAAATCAAGGTAACATTCAAAATATCTAATACCTGGGTACCCGACCGCTGTATGTGGGTACCCGGGCACATGTCTGCTTTTTCCGGGCTACCGAAGCACTAGCCGGTAACCGACCTCAGGTACTCGGTTAGCCGAGTAGTAGTGCCCAAGCATAGAAATAGCATGATTTGTTTGAGGGATAAATAATATTTTTATGTATACTATTAATAAAATTTGTGACTTATTGATTGGTGAGATAATAAATAACTAAATATTGGTGAAATAAATCTTAAAAATATTTAAGATAAAATTTCAGCGTGTGACACACTTTGGTCACAATTCGACATTGTTTCGCCCCGTCAAACACATCAGAATCCACTAGGTGAGAAAGTCTATACCAATTGAAGAAAATCATTCATCTGTAAATTTAGCAAAGACCGGAGGGTTCAGCCCCCCAAAATATATGACAGCAAGGATAAGGACAGCAAAGCGTTTCGCCAAATGTTACCATGTGTCTGGTTGGTTTTACTGAATTCTTAGGTGGGTAAAGTTGTCCCATGCTTTCAGTTATTATGTAATTTTCCCAATGAACCTGTACGACAGATGGGACCAAGTTCATATGAAGTTTACACAGTTATAAAATTTTAGAAACAGTAAGGAATTATGAAACAGTTGTTTTAAAATGAATTATAAAATTTTGTTGCTCACCTATAATATTTGAAACCTTTACCTTTTGTGTCATTACATGCGGCATATTGTTTAATATATGAAAAGGTTTAATACAACAATTGTTCAAAAACAATTCCTAGTTTGAAAGTATAAATATTTTGAAATGAAACTTTTACAATTAACTATCGAAAATAGTCTTAAACATAACTACAGACAACGTAGTTTTGCGCAACGGCCATGAACAGCGCCGGCCAGCTGCTAAAGGGCAGCGCTGTAGGCCTGCGGTCAAACCGTTGCTCAACCGCTATGTGCGGTCCGCAGGCAGTCAGCAGTTATGGACCGTGGTCAATAAGATTGTTGCAGTATAGCCGGTGAATTAAATCAGCCTACCGAAATTTTTGATGTAATCGCCATTAACCACCATTCAGATTTTGGTCCGACTGATCACATTTAAGTAAATATGCTTAGTATTAAACTAATATGCGTTAACGTTCAATAAATGATCTAAATCTTACATGCTCATAAAGGGAGTGGGGATCATCGCGCTAAGGTTTGGACACCCCTGGGGCTCGTCAAATCCCACTCGTCATCCTTCTGAGACTGCTCAGCCCCATCTCCTCCCCCCACCCCACCGAACACATGCGCAAAATTTTGCCGAAAATTGTCAAAATTGGGACAAATTGGCAAAATCAGCGGAAAATTGACAAAAATTAAGAATAATTTTAAGTCCCAAAAAATCGAAAATATGCCTCCTTGACGACCCCCACCTATGCGTACCGGCCGATCTCCCCTTTTTCGGAGCACTCGCTGTCCACCCTATGTCTTCGGACCTTGAGCATGTATGACCTAAACGGTGGTCGTTGCTCTACGCTAAATCTAACTCAGTCTATCTGTACTACTATAATAGGCGTGAAATTCCGCACTTTAGCCCTTTGCACTATCCTCTGTGTAAAGTTCATATGCCAATCTAGCAAATATTCAAACAAGTGTTACGTAACTTAATTTCGAATCAAAGAAACGGAAGATTTTGACAGTCGGTCGGTTGTTGGGCGTCGGTTAGGCGTTGAACCATCGGCCAGTCATAGGGCCATCAGCATTAGGCTTCAATTAATAATGAAAATTAAGCTTACTCCCTTGAACAATCGAAATTGTAGCCGAGTCGTTGCCATATCCATTGTATACACTGCAATTATAGCATCCGTAGTCCTCTGCTTGAACGTTGTCGATCTGTAAGATGTACACTCGAGTTCCGGGCCGGTCAACTCGATTCCGTGTACCCCACTAAAATATGAAATTAGATTCATATCATATATGGGCTAGCTTTGAAGTCTCAGATTGGATAGCAGGTGCGAAGTGGGTAATGGGGAGCTCGTCGCCAGGGTGGGATGTCGTCGTCTGGGAGAGTTCGTCCGGGTGATAAGTTTTTGAACTAAAATTTTTTTGCCACTGATTTTACCTATATTTCCCTACCTTTTGTTAACTTTCCACAAATTTTTTTTTCAATTTCGCCTAATTTTATCTCATTATTGCCAGATTTGTGCCTAGTTTTGTCAAAATTTTCCGCGCACCTTCGGCATGCAGAGGGGAGGGCAGGGGTGTGCTTGTCGAGGGATAGGCGAGACGCCGCGGGGCTGGTCGGAGCCTCAGGGGTATAATTATCCCCTATCCCCTATGAGGATGTATGATTTCTATATATTAATTTTGGATCAAAATGTTCGCAATTTCAAGGTTGCTACGTTTGCGATATGATTATTCTTGCAAGCAGTAGCTGTATCATAGCGTTGCGTGTACTCACACATATACGCAGTTGTGACAAGTTCAAACGTGGCGCTAGCGCTTCTTTGGGGGTGTAAATAGCTTAACCATGCGCACAACTCATTGTTGCACTGCACGGAAAACTACGCTACAACTGAATTGTAACACAGTTTACAACAAAATTCTGAAAGTGCATTGTTGTGTCACAGTGCAATATTATACTGTTCTTGTATAGGTGTAGCATATAAATCCTTATTAGAACTTCTACTAGCTTACTACATTTGGATTGTGACAATCTTAACATAGCATGTTCTGCTTGTTGGTACAGCACATTTTACAAAGATAATTCGCTTATAATAATAGTAGTTGCGTTGTGTATAAACTAAGGATCGACTTATCATACTTAACCGGTTTTGGGACATTGTTGTGTGTGATCCGCGATCTTAGCTCAGCTTGGCGACGGAAAAATCAAACGAGATGTCTATAAGTGAATATTATAAAATCGACAATATAGATTAGGGACGGATAATGTGGTTTCAGAAACCGCGCATTATGATTTAGTCTTAGTATCGTGACAATAATAGCTTTAGTACTTTAGGATTAGTTTCAGTTATTAGAGCTTAGGTGTTTTATTCTGTATAGCGGCAGCGAAGCCTAGAAAAATATGGATAACCACACCTTTCAAACCCCAATTTAATAGACGATTACGATCGCGGACATTTTTGGCTGTGATTATTAACTACAATTAGTGATCCACCAAATATCACGCTTGCTTCATTTAATCCCTTGGCAATTATGCCGATGTTCATTAAATTGCGGGACCGAACACTTTGTATAATCACACCCTAATAATCCTAAAACACCTGAAAGCACGAAAATCTGACTGGTACACGTATTCGGAAGAATAAAATGTTGCGAAATTCGTGTTGCTTGCTTCCACCAATTATTTTTTTAGTTTTGCAAGGAAATGAGCCATAAATTTCAAGAAGACTTTGTACTATTATATACTATACAATTCATCATTACCTATGTTTACCATCATTAGTACTTTATGTAGTTGCTCATTAAGATGAGGTAAGGCGATGTGCGGAGGATCACATGACAACGGGTCGAGAAAGAGGGCAGAATAGCAAGTCTTACTTTCAACTCTGGTGTAGGCGCATTTGTATGTCAAAAAGAACAACATAAAAACAGCTAGTAAGCTGTCGCTACTTAAAATGCTGTATATAGAATTTAAACTGATAGATCCGCGAATTGCCAGGCGCTAAGCACTTATCTCTGGACTACTTCAATAATAAGCCAAAAATCTAACAATACAGTAGCGAACATGTTCAGCGCTAATTATATAATGAAGTGATGAGTTTTGAGTGAGTGCGAGCATCAGGCATCATTTTGAATTTCGGTTCAACTTTGACATGTTTGAGCTAGAACTCAGATGATCATTTAACCCAAAAACCTTTATTTAATGCTTTTGTTCTGAAGAATTTCCAAAGGCTGGAAAGCACATAATCTTCTTTGAAACATTTTGTAAATTAATGTTGGAATTAATACATCGAAGCCATATTATACTAATGAAGTTTTACCATTAGGTTGCATGTTACGAGTGCGCAGAAGATGCGTCATCTTTATCGCGTGTCATATGGGCCACGTGTCTAGGATAATGCGTGTCAGGCGTGCCAGGTTCAAGAGTTCTGCTGGTCACGCTGGCACCGTTCAACTTTTCGTCATCCCTTTCAAGTATAATGATGCCAAGCTTGGAATAAATAGAAAAAATTTTATTTAACAATGCACAATGCATTACGTTACACATATTGCTAGGGAGCGAAACGGTACAAAATTATATTGGCGAATAGAAATGTAACTGCAGTCGGTATTTATGTTACGTATTCAAATTAGCTGCGTCAAAACACTATTTAACCCAGCGCCGAACTGTTACTGCAGTTTATTTGGTCATCACGTTTGTGTTGCAGCTTTGAAAAGCCTTGTACCTTGTTTTCATCAACGTATTATTTTACTCTATGGATTTAATTTAAATTAAAGAAAAATTAATGTGTGTTTATTGGTGAAGCCGTCACTAAACGAAAATTAGTTGTGATTACACAAAAACAGGAAAATAACTAAAGTATATATGATTTTGACTATTTCTGTCAAATTTTGTTCATATTTTTTTCGACGTATAGCTTTGAGTTGCCCGCGGTCCCAAATGCCAAAGACTTACCGTAAATCGTTTTTTATCATCATCACTTAGCGTTGCCCATAGCGGCATCCATGGATTGTTCTCTTGCAGATCATCATGTGAATTTTCCGCATGTTCTGAATCCCCATGATCTCCCACACCTGTCTCATGGTTCGGAATCTTTTTATCGCTGCAGTGGGAATCCAGTCTTCCATTTTTATACCAAATAATTTTGTTGATCGGAGAAGGCTCTCCGGTAACACGGCAATAGATTTGAATCGTTTGACCAAAGCTAACATCTTCCCGAGATGGCATCGTGACCGACGGAGGACCTGAAAAAGAAAAATAAAATCAACAATTTAGTGAAAAACCTTATATTATAAAATAGTAAAAATTAAAAACTATTTATAGTTTATAGTTAAGAGGAAAAGTAGAGGTATAATGAACCGATTAGAAAGATCTTGATACTTGTTACATGCAAACGTTAAAACAGTGATCCAATATGTTCGAAATGTGTTCCCTGCTATTTGTAGAATATGTTTGAATAGAAGTGTGGGCACAAAAATACCAAAAATTAGCCCGCTCGCATAAAAACTATGCAGCAAAGCATAATATGGAAGCTTGCTGAGCTCTCGATCCGCTCCCAAAAAGTTTAGAGCCACATGCGGCTGACACTCAACCATGAAAATTGCAGAATTATACATATAGGAATTGGAATCTAAAATATAATTATATTGTCATGTGTCGCAGCGACTCCCGGAAAAATTATGATTCATTGGACTTGCGTATCTCAAAATAAGTATTGTTTAGATGGACTCGGCGAGGGGGGTGTAAATTTCTGAAATTTTCAGGAACACATAATGTTCTAATTTTGCTAAAAGTTTCCCAATTTTTGCAATTTTAACCAGTTTTGCTAAAATTTTAATCAAATTTTGCGAAGTTGTACCAATTTTTGCCAAATGTTAGTCAATTTTCTCTCAAAGTTTTCGGATCTCCCTATACATATCACAATTTCGTGGGAATTTCATAAGAAAACGTTGGTTTATAGATATAAGTTTAATTTTGTACTGTTAGGCCCTTGGATAAACCAAACATCTCAGAAACTCTGTTGCAGCGACCTGCAAGAACAAAGAAAGCAAATCCAATGTCAACGGTAAACAGCAGCCTTACCGTTGACAAAAACGTGAAATCGTTTTCGGACTGCTGGAAAACCCTCTACACGCGCGTTGCAAAAGTACTCGCCTTGGCGTTGTTCCGCATTCTCCGCTATGACGTAGCTGAAACGTAAACAAACGCACTTTATTACATGATAATAATTCGGTGCAAACATACATTTCATCACTTGTTTTTGGTCAGGGCGTAAGCACTGACTATTGTTTTCGTGTTTGCCAGACATTTGTCTGCACTATCTCTGATTGTAACTTCTGCATTGAATAAACAGATAAAAAGTTCAGTTTCAAATCAAAATTTTGGTTGCGTATTGTTCAACAGAGAGATGCTTACGCTGATGTTGAAACAACGTTCGATGTTTAAATATAGTGATTTCAGCATACAATAGTGGACTTTTGTTTATAGTCATATTGGGATGTGATATTGGGATGTGTGTTGTTATATATCATCAGCAAGATAGTGCTGATTTAGTAAAATGTAGTTATGCCCTGGTATTGTTGCACTATTTTATTTATTCTCAGTTCCCGGTTCATATGCGGCCAGCTGTCTTGTCTAGTTAAATATAACAGCTGTATTCTTTGATAATAACTTTTATTCATATATTCACACCGTGTTTAATGGAATTAGCAAATATCCGTCGCCGTGACAACTGGGATTTTTGCAGACTACAGCCATGCTTGAACATGTGCTCTCGTACCTTCATGTGCGTGATGCTGTCTTCTCGAAGCAGAGTGGATACCTACCAGATTTTGTTCCAACAAATACGCTATCAAAACTCTTCCAAGAATATGGCTGTCCTGATTAAAACTAAATTAAAAAACGTCAAGTTAAATGTGAAATTAGTTGTTAGAAATAAAATAGGGCGTATAGAAGATATCAAATTGCTAGGCACTCAAATTACAATTTTTTCCAATTTAGAAGCGGGCAAAATGATAGCCCCCAGACATAATGTCATGGCGCCCGCGGGAACAGAATACATATGTTGAAAAAAATTTATATAAAAATAATGTATTTGCTCATACATTCCAACTCACGGCTTTAACTATATCAGCTGTAGTACTGCCATAGGTATTACCGCTACTTCTCCAGTCCACTGGGAATGTTACTAGCAGCTTATATAAAATATGAATTTAGGAAGACTATTGCTAAAATGTCGCTAAAGACATGGTGAAACACTTAGTTTGTTCACATAGCAGTACTCAGGGAAGTAGCATACATATATTTTATACAAACAAGCACATTTATTTATTCCCAACTCCCGCTGCGCCTTTAGTGCGCACTAATTCTAGAAAAATACGTAATTTTTATATCAAATCCAGAGCGTTGCAAAAAAGACAGACAACTCATTATACTATTTCGCCACAAAGATATAGCCCCGTAATTGTTACTTTTACTACTTTTGGCTATGTCGAAGGGGAAGGTTGCCGCACCGCTGGTATCAACACATTTCTACCCCTTTCTGAATTATTTCTTGCGACGTTTAATACCATGGTAAATTTATGACAATGCTTGGCATTAAGATCCTGATTTTGGTTTTGCTTTTTGTTCTTTTTTTAGTTATCATTGAAATCCAAATTTGACGGTACTTTTTAATTCGCCGACCTATACGCGTAGTATTTTATTTCATCATACAAGTTAAAACTACACTAGCTAAAACATTATTTCCTGCAATCACATTTTCAACTATGGAATATATAAATTCCCTGATGTGCAAATCCGTTAATCCAGTAGTACGAACTAACCTATCGCCGCGCCAAATAATGTCAGTTGTTTGAGACGTCTTTCGACTCTCGTCGCCAGGGGTTCCGACTGCTTTAGCAGTCCAAAAAATTTGGGTCAGCGGGCGACTGTCAACCGAACATTGAAGGATTGTGCCTTGGTCAGGATCAAGACGTACCACCGAATCTGTTAGTCGACGGAGCCGTGGAGCGTCTGCAATATCAATACGTATTTGATGAATAAAATTTTTTATACAGAGATAAAATGTATCTGTGTAAGTAATACGACGACTTATAGTGCCCTTCATTTATATAGAAATTCCAAAATGTACATCTGGATTTATTTTTACTGAAACACAAAAATGTAATGCGTGTGGTAAGCGCAAGCACCCCATGTCTCTGTTCCCTCGTTTAGAACTAAGAAACCCCTGCCCCATTTGATAATATTTCAGCATTAGACTCATATATTGCTTTACACGAAGCTCATAGCTGATTATCCAAAAAGCTGGTGTCACTGTAAACTTAATTGCAATAGTTGATGAAAGATAAAATTAACCGCAATTTCTGTTCGAAGAATATAGAAATATATTTTGAAATGACTAAAATTTCAGAAGATCTTGGAGATGGGAAAATCTAAAACAACCATAATATTTGATCTTCACTCCAGAAGAAACAACGTCTCTGCGATCTATAACAAGCACTATAGTATAATTGTGGTAATATTCAGAAACATGATATTGTTGTATATGTTTGGTGTCGTGTACAATGTTGTAATGCGAAGACCCCACTTATGGCTTCATTTGTAAAGCTGAATCCCGAGCAGGTCGAACAGTTGGGAAAATGGAGACGGGCATCGTTCTAATGGATATAACGGGATTTTTATTTTAACATCTATAAATTTAATGACCAGAACTTCAAGATTCGGAAAATGTAAAAATTATATACATTTCATCATATATTTTAATATAACGACATATGAGATATGTCGTATGTTAATCTAACTTTTAATCTATAATTAAGTATGTATTCAATATGTGTCATATATAATTGTATTAATCATGTATCATTCATTGTAACGTATTTGCGCAGTTATGCCGTAATTCCACATTTCTAGTGTTCCTTTTCTAACCGTTACTCAGCCCAGCAGCAGCTTATTGGACAAAGACCAAAACAAATAAGCAATACAGCCATGAGGGCATCATAAAACTTTTACATACATTCCATATCGATAATATAGCTCTTTCTCGTTGTTCCGACAGCGTTCGATGCTTCGCATACAAACTGCTTCCGATAGTGCAACGTTTTCTTTAAGCTTTCTAGATGCAATTTTGGACGCGAGCCCACTTTGGTGCCATCAAGCGTCCATCGGAAACTAATGTTTGTTGGCGGATTGGCGTCTTCGATTAGGCATTCAAGGGTAGCATTTTGGCCTTCGCGAGGTTTGGCGCCGGCTAGAAGCGGTCCTGGCAAGAGTCGATGAGGCGTAGCTCGGCCGGAACTTGCACGAAGATGGATTTTGATGATGGGTTCGTCTGAAATAGAATACATCTAGTTAACCTGTTTAATACCTACCCACTGTACAACGATATATAAACTGAGTTAGCCGCATAGTGTATGTTTACTCGCTTTGCGTTAAAAAACCGAATAACATCTTCTAGGTAACTCAGTGATTTGTGTACCCCGATTATAATAATGCAGCCCGGGTTCGATAGCTGGCTCCGGCTTGGGTTTGTCAAACATTGCACTTGTACATTGTAATTCTGGCGTGAGATGGCTAAAATAATTAATATTATAATCTTCTTTTAAAATTATGACCCTGTTTGCCAACGCCATTTTAAATAATCACGCATGCCAAGTTCCATTTGAAAAACACCCATTTGGTTTCTGTGAGCACAATACCCACTTTCCCCACTAGGTTCATTGTAACATAAACAAATTTGTACTAAACCTACACCAATTTTGCAGGTGGGATCGTTTGTTGAATCAAAACCTTTTTGTCATCCCGAAGGCTTTATTCTCTCATAGGCTAAAACGTGTGTTCCTAACTTAGGCTGGGGTTAGTACCACCTTTTATCATACAATTACCCTTTGAATGTGGGCATTTACACTTCTCCGAACTGAGCCGTGTGGACAATATAGATCGCACCATGCCTGATGGTGATGAGGAAGAATGTCATACGCTTCTCAGTCTCAAGTAAATATCAAAATATTTATGCGCGACTAAATTTAACATGACCCCGTCGGCCATCCTATTTTGTCAAAGCCGATGTGGAATCGAAACCATTGTTACGGCACAAACAGGAGATTTGGCACGATTTTTCGTTAACTAAAATTGGACAAAGTGGAATCCAACTGCCAGAAATTAGTAACTGTCTCGGAACAGAATTTTGGCGATTTCTTTTTGGGTAGAAAACGGTTCACTGCTAATTAGAACATTGAATAATTCAGGATTCGTTTTGTTCGCCAAAACGAACGTTGTTAAAATTTTTAGTTTTCAGCATTCGCGAACATTGCCATCTCAAATGAAATTGAACAATTTTTTGCTCACAAATGAAATTGAACAAATTTTTGTTCACAAAACATTATGTAAATGTTCAAGAATTCGCGAACAAACAATTTTCATATTTTAAATTTTCAAAAAAATTGCACAATCATTAAATAATTAACCTGGAATCATAGTCGACTATGATATAGATAATAATTTGTTCACGAACAACTTCACCCATAAAATGTTCACTAATCAATTGTAGATTCCAAACACAGCGCGGGCACGATTAATAAGTCATTATCAACAATGCAACTTTAATTTAAAAAAGAAAATGATCGCAAACATTTGATGCTTGGTGATTTTAATCATACATGCTTGATGTCTCTGCGTATTTCTCTATGACAAAATAATCTATACAAAAATAAATTTATTTAAGAACTACGATTGTGTTCGCGAACATTTGCTTCCGAATATACATTTGTGTTCGCGAACAAGTTTAAAAATTCTTGATTTCAAATGTTGAACAACATGTTTAAAATAGTTTATATCGCTGAGATTGCACCCCATATGCCGAGCGATGCCTTCCTGTAACATTGTTCACGAACAAAACGAACGAATTTAAAACTCACAAAATTATGTTTTCAACAATTGGGAACCAAAAATAACCCATTTCATACCACTTTACTGTTGTTCTTAAATGGTTTTACTACAATATGCAGTCACAAAGAAGCGTTCTGTTACAAAAATATGGCAATTGTAAAAATAGGATGGTAGACGAGGTCATTTTAAGTTTAGTCGCGCATTATTGATACAATGCATTGTCAACTACTGTAGTAACGAGGGATCAGTGAATTTAAGCCAAACTACATAATAAACTTATTTGAAAAACCGAATTATAATAAGCATAACTCATTTTTCGATGAATGGAATACTGTTAATATTCTGTTTGACAAATTTCGAGTGCTTGAGCCTTCCGATTGCAGCTATTTTGTGGCTCTAACCTTGACCATCTTTTTGACGATAAAAGATATGCCATATTTTGGAAAATTTATCATATAAACAAAATTAATATATTCACATATAAAATGGGTGTTTTTCAGAGTATAATGTTACCACCATAAACTACTTCTTTTCTGTCAGAAAACATCGACAATTCAGTAGAATGTGTTAAATAACTTAAAAGCATAATAAAATCGTATAATTTTAAACAACACAAAACAGGAAATAAATTAGAAACTGCGACAAACAGTAGAGGAACATTTTGCAAGTGTTTGGCGTTCAATTATTTTTACTCAAAGTGGCTTTAACTTTCAAAAACACTCACATCTGTGAGAAGACGCTCAAATTAAAATAAGAACTTGCATTGTACATCTATTCGAAGAGCTGCCGCTAGCGGTGTCATCAATGCATCGTGTGACACAAGACATATCAAATATTGGCCGTTGTCTGATTTTTCAGGAATAAATCTAAAAACGCAAAGCAATTGTAAATTACTGAGAGCACCTAAAAATTTGAGCCAGATTTTGGGCGATTTTGAGCTATTATACGCTTCGTACAAAACACTGCATCAGAATGCCAAATTTGCCACACCAACATTTGTCTTATAATCGACAACACATAAAAATATATACTTAAATATCAATTATATATTTAAAAATTTTGCTACCAAATATTAAAAATTATTTTATTAACTTAGTTTAGTCAGTTCATCGCTGAATGTTCTTGCATTCATGATTTATGCATTAGAAATTCTTATAGTAGTATTATATCAATTCGAAACTCTCATAATTTACATAAAATTAGCCTGAAATTTATATAAAATCAGAATTTTATCGTTTGACGGCGAGAATACGGTTTGAACTTGCTTTTCGAGGACTGAATCCGGTTGATAAACATGATATTGGCTAACCAAATTTTACTTTTAACAGTAACAGCTGCATGCTTCTAGTTCTACGACTGTTCATCAAACCAAATTACCAAAGCAAAATTTAATCGCTCACTTAACCCTTTCCCACATAGAGTCACACTCCTGTAGCTGTCTATATTGCGACGCGATGCGCTAACTAAATTTGTCGTGGGGTGTGAGTTTACAGGTTGTTGTTCGCACGTTTTGTGTGGTTCGTTAAGGAACCGAGCAACAGCTCCTAAATAGCTTACTGGCTAGAGTACAAGGCTTTCACCAAAACGGTCCAGATTCAGGTTGGAAAGTTTCTTCAACATTATACGAAATCCAGAATAATTCATGCCGCGAAAGATTTATATTATTGGCGACACATTTTATATTTTTAATTTAGCGACAAAAACGGTCCATTGTGACTTTGCAGATTTTTAGGTTAGAAAACAATGTTACAACCTAGAGGGTTAACAAAAACGTGTTTTTGTGTTACAAAAGTGGCTGATTTTGCGGAAATGTGTAAGCAACGAAATTTTTGAGGAGTCAAAAATCTGTATTCACACGCTAACTTGACAAATTTACCATAATGATTACAGCTGCAACTGAAAAACTGATAATAAAAAGACTTCAACCCACCATCTGTTTCACTAAAAACAAAAAAAATTTAAATATCAGCTAACAACGAACGAAAATCATACGTGTCAAGGAACAACGAATGAAATTGGCTGAAGTTTTCAACAAAATTTGGCACAAAGTTGGTTTAGGGGACGACATATTGCGAAAATAAATCGCTAGACCTTTATTTGACAAAATTCGAAAAAAATACGCAGATGTTGTAGCAGACACACACTTGATAGAAATGAAGCAAAAAGCGCGTATGCTATTTTGACGCTGAGATACAGTGTCCTTGCTGTGTCTTTTAGTACTTTTGGCTATGTCCAAGATGAAGGTAGCGAAACACGTTCCATACGAATTTCTATTCGTTTCTTGATTATAAACTTGCGATGCTAATAAAATGGCAATTTATTATAATTAGGATTTTTGGTTTAGTTTCCTGACTTTATTTTTGTTACTTTTTTGAAGATATATACGGAAGTTGAAAACCCGCCGACCTAGGCGCTTAATACAATATTCTGTGGTATCTTATGTGCTATATTCTTTAGTCTTAATATTATAATATAAATTGTAGGGTTTATTTGACTGTAGGGTGTATGTATATATACAATGTATTGTAGGGTTTATGTATATATACAATCTGTTTAAATGATTCAAAAAGTTGAAAATCAAATAAATTAATTTTAGCTTTCAAAGTTTCTCGTCATTTAGTGACTACAGTAAAGTGCAGTCAAATATATGATTACAGTTGGAAAACGTACTTTCGCGGCCCCGTGGGTTGTATGCGATGTGGGAATAGGCGGTTGTGTGTGGCAGCTGGTAATGCCTTGAGGCAGCGAGGAATTCGTTAAGGGCAATAGTTCTGGAATTTTTTGGTTAATTTCGTATTGCGTGCTAATCCATATTAATATCTATTTGTTTACAATAGTGGTAAGCTTTATATTTGTTGCAAAATTTTTGGAAAACAAAAAATTATATTGATATGTATAATATCTCTTCTACAAACGTTGGCACTGCTTTTGAAATCACTTAATAAAAGGCGTGGGTGAGGCAGATGTCTAACGGCGCGGGCAGATCAGAATTTCCTGTCCCGGTTCCAATATTGTGTGTATGAATATACAAACGGAGCTTTAATACAAGCAGATCATCATTCATACTCGCTATAAAATGTAAAATTTGATAAACCCGTCCCAGATTTACATGTGCTGCAAATATAATTTCACAATTCGTTGGTTATATGACCTAAAATTGTAAAAAATAAATTTTACAGTCGAGATAGGTCAAGGCATATAAGATAACGAAAGGTAAGTTAACTTAGGGTTGACGGCAAGTATTTACAAAATCTATGTGATGTTATTTAATTCAAGCAATGCTACATTATTGAAGTGCCGTCATGAAGGTGGCTGTGAGTACGCAGAATACGTGTCTTGTTAATAGCTTTATTTAATAAATTTCTAAGATATTTTTAACTATTCAAACAGTTATGCCTCAAAATTGACGTTAAATTCACCGAAAATCGCTCCTCAAATATACAAGTTTATTGCCACCCGGTTGCCAGGACTGAATTTTATCGATTCGTTCAAAGCGCCGTACGATTTGGTTCGCTTGAGGGTCGATAGCAATGACCCAGCGAATTTCAGGGCTTGGTTTAGCGGCATCCGCTTCACAACCCACACTAGCGTTCCCATATAGCCGTATTGCAAGCCGCGGTGGTGGGTCAGTGGTAGATCCTGAAAAGGTTGTTGCTGTTGAGCTCGGCGTTGAATCGTGACTATGTAAGACGAGCTTTGGCTGCGCTGGAGGTACTGAAAATATTTTAAAGTAAAACAGAACAAAATCGACAACTAAAAATAAACTAAAATATAAATTAAATATATAAAATATAAAAATATATATTAAAATAAATTAAAAATTGAAATAAATATCAACAAGCAAATTAACCAATATTAAAATAATTGTAATATATTTGAAATAATAAGTATGATAATCGTTTTAAAAATCAGTTCACAATCTGTAAATGTTTTTGTGTTCTGCTCAAACCTGTCTTTATACCCCATCAAAAGCTGCGAAGGTAGAGTCAAAATATTATTTTTTTAAAACGGCCTCCCGCCGCAAAACTGGGTCAGGGGTGGAACAGGTTTTTATTCATAACACTATGGCCATAAAACGGAAGTTTGCGCCCCTTCTTAAAACCTGGATTATGTAAGGTTTCATGAGTTCTAACTACACAATTATTTTTACAGCAATGTCTATCGCACGAACATTTATATATGAGAACTTGAAGCGTCATCAATAAATACGGCCTGAATAAATGAGACCAAATGTAAATTAACACTTAAAACTTACCTATAACAGTTAATGTAACAAGCTTCGATGCCCTTCCAGCGGCTTCAGCACTTTGGCCCATTTGACATTGATATTGGCCTTCGTCGCTTAGACTAGCGTTGATTATTTCTAGGTTGAAATCGCCTTAAAATTACAGTGTTATTCAATGAAAATACTTTCCGTGAAATTTAGGAGAAGTATTATAAGTTTTCTCCGGATATTCTTGTTAAATTTCAAAGAACAATTTATGCTTTGAAATTTCACTGAAATTTCAATAAATCTTATGTTTTGAAAAAATAATTCTTTAAAATTTCAAGGAATAGTTCTTTGAATTTTAAAAGAACACCTGGCGATGCGACAATCTTAGTCGTAAATTTCATGAAAAATATTTTGAGTGCAGTAAATAATAAAAAAATAACTTTTACGTTGAAATTATACATTAAATTAAAGGTAAAATGCAACGTATATATCGCAGGAAAAACGTGAAATCATAAACTTGGTTGTTAAAAACCTTTGTGGCAAAAGGTATTGCGCATGATTTCGCCCAACTACCACCGGTATTATTCGCTCCGTCGTCACATTGTTCCGTTTAGTTCCGGTCTTAAGGAAAATCCATGTTAATTATTGTGATGTTACCACATACAGCTTGGGATTGAGGTTGCTCAATCCCAAGCACCAATTTCTATTGTAAATGTGTTTCTCTATTGTGTTTCTCTTTAGATGTCTAATATTCTGAATCATTCCCTATCTTCTGAAAATTCGTAAACATTATACTAATTTACGGTCCAAGTCCGACTGAGTATCCTATCGTTATATGCTTATAAACGCCTTAGTGTGGAGGTTAGCGGCACCAGCACTCGATTTAGTCTCGTGCTTATTATAAGGCTCACTTAAAGACATTAAGTTAATCCAACGCTCAGGCTTATGCTCAGTATCTCGAGAATGGCACATCCTGCATATATCGCACGCACCTCAGGGTGACTTTGGTAAATTTGTGCATACACTGGGTATCTATATCTGGAGTACTATTATCAGCGCGATTAGTAAATGTCCTTCACTAGGAAATATGCGAGACGACACCAGATATTGCTGAGGTCAAGTCGTGTCAACTGCGTTACCGTCACATCATATACAAATTTAACAGTGGAAATGTTTGACCGATGTGGTGCAGATGCTAAAGAATGTTCGTTCTTAAGTAAACCTGTGTATAGAGGCAATATTATCATGATATTTCACTCATTTGATACCAAATAAGAAGCCTTATTTAACGTTAAACTCTACTGACGAAAAATAAATTAATATTGATTTCATTATATTGCATTTCATTATATTAAATTGCTTTAATTTTTTTTCCGACACACACCAGCATCCTATGGTTTTGCCTTTTTCGATATATACTTATCATTTAATTTAGCTTTATATATTCTGCAACTTACAAATAAATCTTTATTGTATCTTTACGGAAAATCAACTGGTTTTAGCAAGAGAAAGGCGTGCATATGTTGACAGTAACCGTTGACCAATAGTTACAAAATTGTATTAATTCATTTATTGTAATTCTACATATAGTGGCCGATCAATAATTTTTGGCTATAATAAAGCCTAATAGCTTAGCCCAAACAGTGGACATTGTACCTAAAATCTTGACCACTGACCTTCAGCCGCGAATATCGGTTTCAAACAGGACACGAAAAAATTCTTCGAGACTGCAGATAACAACCTAGTGGTGGCGAACAAGCCATAATTTGGTCGATACCATTGAGTTCTAAATTTTTTACACGTATACACCTATGAACAGGCAAGTTTGTCTGTAGCTTAACCGTACACTGCAGCCTACACAGAGAACATTGCTGCGGGCCTAATATTGCTTGTACGGTTTTGCCAACTTACCCATAGCCCTAGACCCGATCATTTGATATCGACTAAACGCAACCAGTTCTCGATCGCTTCCCAGCGCAAATTTATCTTTGAGCCATTGAACTGCACCAACTTGATTCTCGACACGACACGCAAGGACTACTCGTTCGTTAACTCGAACAGTCGTATCCACAGGCTCGATAATAATTCGCTGTTGCTGTTGTTGCTCTTGATTTTGTTGTTGCTGATGCTGCAGTTGTTGCTGTTGTTGGCTTATTATCATGAATGTTGACAAATATACGAAATGATCAATCGGAATCATTTTATGCGGAAGGACTCAAAAAAGTAATAGGCTGTTCAGTTATAATTTACAAAAAAGGAGTTCTTTGAGTACGGCTAAATTGTGTTAATTAAGTGCATTTTGATTCAGAGTAAACAGTCACTAATTACTTAGCTTGCGACAGTATTTCATAACAGCTTTATGCTTCATTTACAGTGACATGTACTACAAATCTATTGCTGCATTTCTGTATAATATAATAACATGTTGTTATACATGTTTAAAAGCGCGTTGGGTGACGAACATTGGACAGTAAATAATGATATTTGAGTAATAAACCAAATGGCTATACCCAAAAATATTAACACCTAGCTTCGTATTACAAACAGCCATATTCAAAGACGTGACGAGATTAGCAATTTTAGCAAACAATATTTGGACCGGCGGCGTAGAATTTTTGTCTTGGACGTAACAAAATGCTATAAAAAGCACAACAATGTCCATACGTTTGTTGCAAAATACTGTTAGGGTGTACTGCCTTCTTTTATGTTAAGGTGGTGGGTTAAAACAAAAATGACATATTTTTTCCAAATTTAGTGGACTAATTCCATTTGGTGAAACGGAATAAATATTTGTGCTTAAATATGCATATTTTAGCTAATGTATATATTTATGTATTTAAAATTATATGCATATATACATTTTTCATATATATAGTGTAGTGTAACAACGCTTATTAGTAAGCACAAGCTTACTATTTGCTTTTATAGCTGCTCTGCATACAAAAGTATATTGTTAGTGTAACAGGGTCGTTCCGACCCTGTCACGGATATTTTAGGACGATTACACCCAAAATTGGACTGGGATGCGTTGGATAGAGCTGGTTACGTACAAGGGTCGCTTCGCGTCAGCAGACATCCTGTATGAAAATATTGACCGTGTGGTTTACGTTTAATATTTTGTATAAAAAATGTGCAGTTTAATATTTTGTATAAAAATGTGCAGTTTAATATTTTGTATAAAAATGTGCAGTTTAATATTTTGTATAAAAATGTGCAGTTTAATGTGTTGTATAAAAATGTGCAGTTT
>JASANE010006610.1:0-66490 GCA_030248225.1 Trileptium ribeirensis | reverse complement strand
ACTACTGTGATAACGAGAGGGAAATTACCCGCGCAGCTCGTGAAATCATTGTAGAACGTTTGAAAATTGGAGATGAATAATTAGTGTATCGTAACGATTTGTTTGTTGAGGACCTTTTGTACACTTAAGGATAATGTTGTCTTCCTGTTCACTTTCACGCATGGCTCAAGTTCATCCACTAAAACATGATTGAAATACACGTGGTTATACCTATTTTGTAGGTCTTGTCGTATTTCAAACTGCATGAGGTTTTTGCTGAAAATTGTATCCGAATCATTAACTATAAAATAACTTAGTTTTATAATTGTATAATCTTTTTTACAATTGTATGATATATTGCTATAATTATAAGATTTATCGTTATAATTGTAATGAGTTATTGCCATTATTGCATGAAATTATATGATAATGAACCAGGTAGTATTCGATTTTTCATCGTTTGTGGCTATATTATAATTGTACAAAAGGGTATATCAACAAATTTGATTTGCGTCGACTTTGTTTCTCTGTACCGTTTGTGAATGATTATATGATTCTTATTGATGTACATCTTAGCCGTTAGCTATATACATAATTCGCGTATAATTAATGTGTTTCTGGACGACCTAATCAGGTAGAATACCTCCTGGTACCTTACCTGGTCCCTACCCTACCATTCCTTATTCGTTGTAGTTTATATGTACCTGTAATAATCACCAAATTTTGTCGAGATATAGCTACGTATCAGGTGAAGTATCACATTCCCAAATGTTCATTTTCACTTGGGAAAGCAGAACCAGTAAAACAAAGCACATTTCAAAAAATGCTCGATTTCAAATACTAAGAAACTGAGGATCATTGGCGTTTTACTGCTGAAAACGGCTCAAAATTTATAGATGCGGGCTTTTCTGACTAAAAAATTTCCAATGTGACTGGGGCCGTACATATCCGTTTAGAATTAACCAACTCATTAAATAATAACTTAGTCTGATTCCTCAAAATTTGGGTGTTAATTACTTCTAACTAATATTAGATTAATCGATTTAACATTATAATAATAAACCCCGGACTCTACAGTTTAAGTTGATCCCGACACGAACCCGTTGTGCCCACCTTTGGTATAATACCCCATGAAAATTACGGAGCCTTTGCGGATGTGCATGTCCCCCTTCACTGTGTTCCTCGTATTGAAATGGATCCAAAAATGTAACTCGCTAGTCCAGCAAATAGATCCCATCCCGCTTGAGGTCCCTGAAACCCTCTTGTTCTCCGTAAACCTGGATGGGCTCCGAGAGTCCGGTTCGAAAGTTGAATCAATGTTTAAATGGTAGCGTGGCACCCTCCTCCCTAATGTGAATATTGTAGGTATACGTATGTAAATATTAGGGTTGTACCGGATAGCCAAAATGGCCGGATACCGGATATTCGGCCTTCACTATCCGACCGGATACGGGATAATCAAAATTTGTTCTAGTGAATTACACTGGCAAATTTTTTTCAGCCAAATTGTAGTAGAGAAATAGAAAGAAAAATAGTATATCTTTATATCTAAATAGCAAATACGTATGAGAACTTTCTGTAAGTAATGAGTTCGCTCAACTATAATGGCATTTTTTCCGTTGCTAACTCACGCTACCCATTTGCATGAAGTGTAACACATGCAGCAAGATGATTTCTCGTGGTGGTAAAACATTCAACAGATTTCGGAAACAAGCTGCTTGAAAAATTATATGCGACAACACATTCCGCCATCCTTTCTAATAAAAGCCTTCAATCCAAAAAAATATAAGCTGAGCGCGAAGAAAACAAACAAAAAACCGGGCCATCAAGGCAAGGAACTGGGCATAAATTGATTCAAGACTGCTTCCGGCGGGAGCGCCAATAGACATAAACAACGAAAAGGCCAAAATAATCCATATCAAAATTGCTGAAAGTGATGGTACTGACTGTTAGCTATTCAATTATTTAAGTTGTTGGTTTTAAACGTTTACTAAACTGCCTGGTTCCCCGTTGTGTGATTCCAACTCGAAAATTTTTCAGCGAAACTATTATTCCAGAAATTTATGAACTAGTGAAGCTCAAAGTTGGCTCATTGCTTGAGGGTGCCAATGGAATAAGTTTCACGGGCGACATTTGGTCATCGAACGTTATTAACGACGCATTTATCAGTCTAACGGCGCAGTTAATTACCGTAATAATTTCGAAAAGCTCAATCTCGTCCTCAGCACAGGTCATTTTCCAGGTAGACATTCTGGCTCGAAAATTGCCGACAGCATAATACTAATGTTGGACCAATGGGGTAATCTCGATTGCTTCTGTTTTGTCACAGACAGCGGTTCCAATATACTGAAAGCGTTGCGAGATTTAGAAATCAGCCAAGTGCCGTGCGCCGGTCATTGCATACAGTTATGCGTAAACGAAGCAATAAATCCCAGAGAGTTGTTTCCGATATCATATCGATTGGAAGACGAATATGGTTATTTCAACCATTCCTCAAAAGCATGTGATAATGTGGCCAAAATTCAGCACATAGTTAAAATTGCTCCGAAGAAAAAATTGGTGCGTAATATGTTCCGAAAAAGCGTTGGAATTCATCTTTGCATATCTTTAGGAACAAAACGGGCCTTGGCATTGGTATCAGCTGATAGTGGCATCGAATTACCCGTGTGCGAACTAGTCGGAAGTTCTGGAACATATTATTGCTGTGTTGCAACCATGTGAGGAAATTAGCAAAAAAACTATGAACAAATAACGCACGTTATCAATGGTTGGTCTTCTAAGTCGCGGTTTATCCATATTGCGTAATTTAACCGGTATCAGGAGTTGGCACAATGAAACTCACGCTAATAAATGTGATAAATGCACGGTTTAGTTGTCATTTAGAAAATGCTAAATTCGAGGCTGGAAGGGCTACCCTACTTGATCCCCGCTATAAAGCAGCGTTTTTGAAGAGGCAGCTGAACTTGAGCGTAAAATAGCACTGCTGAGTATGCTTAGCAATAGTCCAGACCCAAGTCCGGCGCAAGAAATGGAAAGGTCTCCTGCAAAGGTAGCGAGAATGGCCAGTGTTGATAAAATCGCAGAAATCTGGGGCATCATCGACAACTGCGTTGACTAACGCTTCTACTGAACTCGACAGTTATATCGCAGTTCCTCGAGCAGATAAAAATTGTGATCCTTCTGAATGGTGGAGAGTACATTCAGCGCAATTTCCACGACTAAGCCAATTAGAGCGACGTGCCCTCTCTGCTCCTGTTACTAATTCGCAAGTGAACGACAATTTAGTATCGCGGGTAATGTTCTCACCCTCTACTCGCAACCGGCTTATCTAAATACCAGAAAATGCGGAAAAATAATGTTCTTGCATGAGAACGTTGCTTCTGAATTTTGAATACCACAACTAATATGAAAACTTTTTGGCTACATTCCCGCGATTTGTTGGGGAAAGGATTAGCGACCTTTGCCTCTGGAGCTATTATTCCATGTCCTAATCCCAAGATGTAATCCGTGTTGAGTGGATGAGTGGTAATATTGACGCTACAAATATACTGCCGCTAACGTATTCAAATGGCAAAGCAGCGTTTGCAAACTCTAACTATTTAAATAGACGACTAATTGCGAGATTTTCGGGGCAACGTCAATGAACATCCCGTTTCTTCTTAATACTATGCAAATCCTTTTTTGAACTTCGTGACTTCTCGCATTTCCCTTCTCATAAGCACACCAAACGTTCCGCCGCAGCTGCTGCTTTGTTTCAGACGCCAAAAGAAGCATGAATGCTGTATTTGACAGAACAAAGTTGAGATAACGGCAGAATACGAACTAAGGAATATACGGTAACATAATATAATGCTGTTCACTTTCTACATTTTTGCTTCATCAGTGGTCCACACATGTAATATATACACAATGTTCAAGTTCCAAGACAACCAGAGAAACGAAAATATTAAATCATCAAATAGCCATAAGTAGGACACGTAATTTCAGTAGGAATTTTTCATCTTAACCCAGCATGAGTTTGTTAAAACAAAGCCAAGTCTGATTCTTGTAACACCTATTTTACCCATTCAGAAAATTTGCTGTGATTAGAATTAAACCGGCTCAATGCGGTAACAGAATATGGATTATTTAGTACTTATCTGTAATCTGTACAAGTTGCGTCAAGCACCAGCCACTGCGCTTGTAAACTTTCTAAACCAGTCCACATTGAAGTAAAGTAACTTATGTGCAGCATGGCCAAAAACTGCATTCTTGGTAATGATTGTATTTATTAAAACTGTTCGAGCAGTATTGTTTCATTTGTAGCATTGTGATCAGAAAGTGTTATCATCATCCATCTGATGGACACTGGTTAACCAACGTTAGCCTAAACATTGTCTCTAACCACTGACCAGAAAATTATTATATACCTTCTTTTATTTTCTTTTAACTCCATATAAATCAATAATTCCATGTTTCCTAAAGAAATTTTAACAAAATGTATGTCCAGTAAAGAGCAGCAGTTGTGTACAGAGCGAAAAGTGTGTAGCCTACGCTCAAAAGCGTTAGAAGCACATTCAGCTTGACGCAATTTACAGAAGGCTGTATTGTGGAAGGCATTTCATTACTCTGTGTGTTCAATTCATGTAGCTGGTTAACCAACACTTCAAATTTCCAGAGAGACAACAGTGCTCGCAAGTTATTAAATTTAATGCAAAAGTTACCTTGACTTCAGTTTTTAAGTCCATTCTCACCTAAGTTACTTTCTTCCAGCATGTGGTTTACTAGTTTATGAAAGTTTCCAAGACCAGGTGGCTGTTCCGCATCTTGTTTAAAAGGTTGGTCCCGGTTGCTGGTTTTGGTACCGGATACTCCCTGTTCTAGATAGTGGACCATTTTCTAGTGATACCGAATTGCTTCAGCCGGTTTATATTTAATTCTAATATTATTGTCATCACCGCAGCATTTCTGAATCAGAGTGATTCAACTCCGTGACATGCATCGACTCTGGATAAATTGTAGTATCAATCTTCTGCAGGGTTGAGATGAAAAATTCGTACTGAAATATTTATGTCCTACAAAATTTTAGCAGGCATTTGCTGAGTAAATGATTTCTTATCGTTTCGGTCTTGACGGTCGAAACTTGATTTCTGACTACTACATTTTACTGTTGGTCCTTACAAATTAAGCAAAAATGTTGACAAGTGAACAGCCTCTGTGTTGATTTTCACGAAAAACTGGTGCAATTTTGAAAAATTGCCTTAGTTAGTTTTGGTGGGGTTAAGAAACCGTCTCCAAACTTTGATCTGGGTATCTAATAATGCGATTCATGCTACTCTTGGGAGAGACTTGGTCACGCGCGAATCCACCGCTGCATACGGCTGTTCAAATCCGCATTGTTCCATACAGACAATAATTTTTAATCAAATTTGTATTAGTAGTAAAACGTTAGGAGAATTTGTTTTGATATGTTCGAGAAGATCATAGTTCAAAAAAGGATTTGCATAGTAATTAAGAAGAAACGGGATGCTTGATTCACGTTGCCCCCGAAAATCTCGCGATTAGTCGTCTATTTCAATAGTTAGAGTTTGCAAACGTTGCTTTGCCATTTGAATCCGTTAGCGGCAGTATATTAATCTAGCGTCCATAGTACCACTCATCCACTCAACACGGATTACATCTTGGGATTAGGACATGGAATAATAGCTCCAGAGGCAAAGGTCGCTAATCTTTTCCCCAACAAATCGCGGGACTGTAGCCAAAAAGTTTTCAGTATTAGTTGTGGTATTCAAAATTCAGAAGCAAGACGTTCTCATGCAAGAACATTATTTTTCCGCATTTTCTGGGTTGAGCCGGTTGCGAGTAGAGGTGAGAACATTACCCGCGATACTAAATTGTCGTTCACTTGCGAACTAGTAACAGGAGCAGAGAGGGCACGTCGCTCTAATTGGCTTAGTCGTGGAAATTGCGCTGAATGTACTCTCCACCATTCAGAAGGATCACAATTTTTATCTGCTCGAGGAACTGCGATATAACTGTCGAGTTCAGTAGAAGCGTTAGTCAACGCAGTTTTCGATGATGCCCCAGATTTCTGCGATTTTATCAACACTGGCCATTCTCGCTACCTTTGCAGGAGACCTTTCCATTTCTTGCGCCGGACTTGGGTCTGGACTATTGCTAAGCATACTCAGCAGTGCTATTTTACGCTCAAGTTCAGCTGCCTCTTCAAAAACGCTGCTTTATAGCGGGGATCAAGTAGGGTAGCCCTTCCAGCCTCGAATTTAGCATTTTCTAAATGACAACTAAACCGTGCATTTATCACATTTATTAGCGTGAGCTTCATTGTGCCAACTCCTGAATCCGGTAAATTACGCAGATATAGAAAAAATGACGCGAAATTAGAGGACCAACCATTGATAACGTTGCGTTATTTGTTCATAGTTTTTTTGCTAATTTCTTCACATGGTTGCAACACAGCAATAATATTTTCCAGAACTTCCCACTAGTTCGCAGACGGTAATTCGATGCCACTATCAGCTGAATACAATGCCAAGGCCCGTTTCTGTTCCTAAAGATATGCAAAGTGGAGTTCCAACGCTTCGGAACATATTACACCAATTTTTTCTTCGGCAATTTTAACTATTGCTGAATTTTCGCCACATTATCACATGCTTTTGAGGAATGGTTGAAATGACCCACTATTCGTCTTCCAATCGATATGATATCGGAAACAACTCTCTGGGATTTATTGCTTCGTTTATGTATAACTGTAGGCAATGAGCGGCACACGGCACTTGACTGATTTCTAAATCGCTCAACGCTTTCAGTATATTAGAACCGCTGTCTGTGACAAAACAGAAGCAATCGAGATTACCCCAGTAGTCCAACATTAGTGTTATGGTGTCGGCAATTTTCGAGCCAGTATGTCCACTTGGAAAATGACGTGTATTGATGATGAGCTTGAGTTTTTCGAAATTAACGGTGACTAAGTGCGCCGGTAGTCTGATAAATGCGTCATTATTAACGTTCGATGTCCAAATGTCACACGTGAAACATATTCCATTGGCACCCTCAAGCAATGAGCCAACTTTGAGCTTCACTAGTTCATAAATTTCTGGAATAATAGTTTCGCTGAAAAATTTTCGAGTTGGAATTACACAACGGGGTTCCAGGCAGTTTAGTAAACGTTTAAAACCAACAACTTCAATAATTGAAATCGGCTGACAGTCAGTACCATCATTTCAGCAATTTTGATATGGATTATTTTGGCCTTTTCGTTGTTTATGTCCTATTGGCGCTCCCGCCGGAAGCATTCTTGAATCGATTTCTGCCCAGTTCCTTGCCTTGATGGCCCGGTTTTTTGTTTGTTTTCTTCGCGCTCAGCTTATATTTTTTTGGATAAAGCTTCATATTCAGAAAATAGCGGAATGTGTTGTCGCATATGATTTTTCAAGCAGCTTGTTCCGAAATCTTTGGATGTTTTACCACCACGAGAAATCATCTTGCTGCATGTGTTACACTTTGCATGGGTAGCGGTGGCGTTAGCAACGGAAAAAATGCCATATAGTCGACGAACTCATTACTTACAGAGTTTCTATACTATTTGCTATTTAGATATAAATATATACTATTTCTTTCTATTTCTCTACTACAATTTGGCTGAAAAAAATTTGCCAGTGTAATTCACTAGAACAAATTTTGATTATCCCGTATCCGGTCGGATAGTGAAGGCCGAATATCCGGTATCCGGCCATTTTGGCTATCCGGTACAACCCTAATATTTACATACGTATACCTACAATATTCACATTAGGGAGGAGGGTGCCACGCTACCATTTAAACATTGATTCAACTTTTCAAACCGGACTCTCAGAGCCCATCCAGGTTTTCGGGAGAGGGAGAGGGTTAGGGACCTCAGAGCGGGATGGGTTGCTTTCTGGACTAGCGAGTTACATTTTTTGGATCGAGTTTTGATACGAGGAACACAGTTGAGAGGGGACATGCACATCCGCAAAAAGCTCCGTAATTTTCATGGGGTATTATACCAAAGGTGGGCACAACGGGTTGGTGTTTGGGATCAACTTAAACTGTAGAGTCCGGGGTTTGCTCTACCTGAGTGTTGAATGGGTAACTTCTTAGATTAGTCAGAGTCATGAGCGCCCAAATTTTGAGGTCAAGCTCAGTTATTCTTAATGAGTTGGTTAATTCTAAACGGATATGTACGGCCCGAGTACGCATATGGAAATTTTTTAGTCAGAAAAGCCCGCATCTATAAATTTTGAGCCGTTTCGGAGTAAAACGCCAATGATCCTCAGTTTCTCTACATATTCGAAATCGACGTTTTAGAGAATGTGCTTTGTTTACTGGAATTTTCTGCTTTCCCAAGTGAAAATGAACATTCGGGAATTTGATACTTCACTGCTGATACGTAGCTATATCTCGACAAAATTTGGTAATTATTACAGGTACATATAAACTACAACGAATAAGGATGGTGGGTCGGGACCGGTAAGGTACCAGGAGGTATTCTACCTGATTAGGTCGTCCAGAAACACATTAATTATACGCGAATTATGTATATAGCTAACGGCTAAGATGTACATCAATAAGAATCATATAATCATTCACAAACGGTACAAAAAATACAAAGTCCACGCAAATCAAATTTGTTGATATACCCTTTTGTACAATTATAATATAGCCACAAACCATGAAAAATCGAATACTCCCTGGTTAGTCATATAATTTCATGCAATAATGGCAATAAGTCATACAATTATAACGATAAATCTTATAATTATAGCAATATATCATACAATTGTAAAAAAAGATTATACAATTATAACGATAGCTTATTGTATAGTTAATGATTCGATACAATTTTCAGCAAACCTCATGCGTTTGTCGTTGTATAATCTCATATTATTTCCTGTAGCAGATTCACTACTGCGATAATTAAAGAGGAAATTACCCGCGCTCGTGAAATCATTGTAGAACGTTTGAAATTTGGAGATGAATAATTAGTGTATCGTAACGATTTTGTCTGAGGACCTTTTGTACACTCTTAAGGATACCGTCGTCTTTAATTCATTTCACGCATGGCTCAAAGTTTATTCATGATAACATGATCGAAATACACGTGGTTATACCAATTTTGTAGGTACTTTTATGCATTATTCAACCGCATGAGGTTTGCTGAAAATTGTATCAAATAATTAACTATACGATGAGCTATCGTTATAATTCTATATCTTTTTACAATTGTATGATATATTGCTATAATTATAAGATTTATCGTTATAATTGTATGACTTATAATTATAGTGAAATTATATGACTAACCAGGGAGTATTCGATTTTTCATGGTTTGTGGCTATATTATAATTGTACAAAGGGTATATATAACAAATTTGATTTGCGTGGACTTTGTATTTTTTGCTACCGTTTATTAAATGATTATATGATTCTTATTGATGTACATCTTAGCCGTTAGCTATATACATAATTCGCGTATAATTAATGTGTTTCTGGACGACCTAATCAGGTAGAATACCTCCTGGTACCTTACCGGTCCCGACCCACCATCCTTATTCGTTGTAGTTTATATGTACCTGTAATAATTACCAAATTTTGTCGAGATATAGCTACGTATCAGCAGTGAAGTATCACATTCCCGAATGTTCATTTTCACTTGGGAAAGCAGAAAATTCCAGTAAACAAAGCACATTTCAAAACGTCGATTTCGAATACTAGAAACTGAGGATCATTGGCGTTTTACTCCGAAACGGCTCAAAATTTATAGATGCGGGCTTTTCTGACTAAAAAATTTCCAATGTGACTGGGGCCGTACATATCCGTTTAGAATTAACCAACTCATTAAGAATAACTGAGTCGTACCTCAAAATTTGGGTGTTAATTACTTTAACTAATATTAATTAATCCATTTAACATTATAATAATAAACCCCGGACTCTACAGTTTAAGTTGATCCCGACACGAACCCGTTGTGCCCACCTTTGGTATAATACCCCATGAAAATTACGGAGCCTTTGCGGATGTGCATGTCCCCCTTCACTGTGTTCCTCGTATTGAAATGGATCCAAAAATGTAACTCGCTAGTCCACAGAATACAACCCATCCCGCTTGAGGTCCCTGAAACCCTCTTGTTCTCCGTAAACCTGGATGGGCTCCGAGAGTCCGGTTCGAAAGTTGAATCAATGTTTAAATGGTAGCGTGGCACCCTCCTCCCTAATGTGAATATTGTAGGTATACGTATGTAAATATTAGGGTTGTACCGGATAGCCAAAATGGCCGGATACCGGATATTCGGCCTTCACTATCCGACCGGATACGGGATAATCAAAATTTGTTCTAGTGAATTACACTGGCAAATTTTTTTCAGCCAAATTGTAGTAGAGAAATAGAAAGAAATAGTATATATTTATATCTAAATAGCAAATAGTATAGAAACTCTGTAAGTAATGAGTTCGTCGACTATATGGCATTTTTTCCGTTGCTAACGCCACCGCTACCCATGCAAAGTGTAACACATGCAGCAAGATGATTTCTCGTGGTGGTAAAACATCCAAAGATTTCGGAACAAGCTGCTTGAAAAATCCGTATGCAACAACACATTACCGCTATTTTATCTGAATATGAAGCTTTATGCAAAAAAATATAAGCTGAGCGCGAAGAAAACAAACAAAAAACCGGGCTATCAAGGCAAGGAACTGGGCAGAAATCGATTAAGAATGCTTCCGGCGGGAGCGCCAATAGGACGTAAACAGACGAAAAGGCCAAAATAATCCATATCAAAATTGCTGAAATGATGGTACTGACTGTCAGCCGATTTCAATTATTGAAGTTGTTGGTTTTAAACGTTTACTAAACTGCCTGGAACCCGTTGTGTAATTCCAACTCGAAAATTTTTCAGCGAAACTATTATTCCAGAAATTTATGAACTAGTGAAGTTCAAAGTTGGCTCATTGCTTGAGGGTGCCGATGGAATATGTTTCACGTGTGACATTTGGACATCGAACGTGAATAATGACGCATTTGCCTCAGACTACCGGCGCACTTAGTCACCGTTAATTTCGAAAAACTCAAGCTCATCATCAATACACGTCATTTTCCAAGTGGACATACTGGCTCGAAAATTGCCGACACCATAACACTAATGTTGGACTACTGGGGTAATCTCGATTGCTTCTGTTTTGTCACAGACAGCGGTTCTAATATACTGAAAGCGTTGAGCGATTTAGATATCAGTAGAGTGCCATATCCGCTCATTGCCTACAGTTATACATAAACGAAGCAATAAATCCCAGAGAGTTGTTTCCGATATCATATCGATTGGAAGACGAATAGTGGGTCATTTCAACCATTCCTCAAAAGCATGTGATAATGTGGCGAAAATTCAGCAATAGTTAAAATTGCCGAAGAAAAAATTGGTGTAATATGTTCCGAAGCGTTGGAACTCCACTTTGCATATCTTTAGGAACAGAAACGGGCCTTGGCATTGTATTCAGCTGATAGTGGCATCGAATTACCGTCTGCGAACTAGTGGGAAGTTCTGGAAAATATTATTGCTGTGTTGCAACCATGTGAAGAAATTAGCAAAAAAACTATGAACAAATAACGCAACGTTATCAATGGTTGGTCCTCTAAGTCGCGGTTTATTCAATATCTGCGTAATTTACCGGATTCAGGAGTTGGCACAATGAAGCTCACGCTAATAAATGTGATAAATGCACGGTTTAGTTGTCATTTAGAAAATGCTAAATTCGAGGCTGGAAGGGCTACCCTACTTGATCCCCGCTATAAAGCAGCGTTTTTGAAGAGGCAGCTGAACTTGAGCGTAAAATAGCACTGCTGAGTATGCTTAGCAATAGTCCAGACCCAAGTCCGGCGCAAGAAATGGAAAGGTCTCCTGCAAAGGTAGCGAGAATGGCCAGTGTTGATAAAATCGCAGAAATCTGGGGCATCATCGACAACTGCGTTGACTAACGCTTCTACTGAACTCGACAGTTATATCGCAGTTCCTCGAGCAGATAAAAATTGTGATCCTTCTGAATGGTGGAGAGTACATTCAGCGCAATTTCCACGACTAAGCCAATTAGAGCGACGTGCCCTCTCTGCTCCTGTTACTAGTTCGCAAGTGAACGACAATTTAGTATCGCGGGTAATGTTCTCACCTCTACTCGCAACCGGCTCAACCCAGAAAATGCGGAAAAATAATGTTCTTGCATGAGAACGTCTTGCTTCTGAATTTTGAATACCACAACTAATACTGAAAACTTTTTGGCTACAGTCCCGCGATTTGTTGGGGAAAAGATTAGCGACCTTTGCCTCTGGAGCTATTATTCCATGTCCTAATCCCAAGATGTAATCCGTGTTGAGTGGATGAGTGGTACTATGGACGCTACAAATATACTGCCGCTAACGGATTCAAATGGCAAAGCAGCGTTTGCAAACTCTAACTATTGAAATAGACGACTAATCGCGAGATTTTCGGGGCAACGTCAACGAACATCCCGTTTCTTCTTAATACTATGCAAATCCTTTTTTGAACTCAGTGACTTCTCGCATATCCCTTCTCCTAAGCACACCAAACGTTCCGCCGCAGCTGCTGCTTTGTTTCAGACGCCAAAAGAAGCATGAATGCTGTATTTGACAGAACAAAGTTGAGATAACGGCAGAATACGAACTAAGGAATATACGGTAATATAATATAATGCTGTTCACTTTCTACATTTTTGCTTCATCTGTGGTCCAACATGTAATATATACACAATGATCAAGTTTCAAGACAACCAAACAAAAGAAAACATTAACTCAGCAAATTGCCCTGTGAAACTTATGTAGGACACATAATTTCAGTAGGAATTTTTCATCTTGACCCTGCAGTAGTTTGTTAAAACAAAGCCAAGTCGATGCTTGTAGCACCTATTTTACCCATTCAGAAATCTGCGGTGTGTATTAGAATTAAACCGGCTCAATGCGGTAACAGAATATGGATTATTTAGTACTTATCTGTAAGCTGTACAAGTTGCGTCAAGCACCAGCCACTGCGCTTGTAAACTTTCTAAACCAGTCCACATTGAAGTAAAGTAACTTATGTGCAGCATGGCCAAAAACTGCATTCTTGGTAATGATTGTATTTATTAAAACTGTGCGAGCAGTATTGTTTCATTTGTAGCATTTTGATCAGAAAGTCTTCATCATCATCTAGCTGATGGACACTGGTTAACCAACGCTAGCCTAAACATTGTCTCTAACCACTGACCAGAAAATTATTATATACCTTCTTTTATTTTCTTTTAACTCCATATAAATCAATAATTCCATGTTTCCTAAAGAAATTTTAACAAATGTATGTCCAGTAAAGAGCAGCAGTTGTGTACAGAGCGAAAGTGTGTAGCCTACGCTCAAAAGCGTTAGAAGCACATTCAGCTTGACGCAATTTACAGAAGGCTGTATTGTGGAAGGCATTTCATTACTCTGTGTGTCCAAAACACGTATCGATAAATAACACTTCAAATTTCCAGAGAGACAACAGTCATCGTAATAGATTAAGTTTAATGTAAAAGTTATTTTACTTCATTTTAAGTCCATTATACCTTTATTTCTTCCAGCATGTGTTTTACTATTATGTAAGTTTCGAAGACCAGGTTCCGGTTCCGCATCTGGTTTAAAAGGTTGGTCCCGGTTGCTGGTTTTGGTTCCGGTTACTCCCTGGTTCATAGATAGTGTGTACCAGTTTCACATAGTGATACTCTCTCGAACGCTTCAGCCAGGTTTATATTTAATTTTAATATTATTGTCATCAACGCAGCACGGCTGTATCAGAGTCGCTCAACTCCGATATGCCGACACTGCGATAAATTGCAGTATCAATTTTCCAGTGTTGGTAAATATCGGATGGAAATATTTATGTATAAAATTTTGGCAGCTTCGTAAGATACTCATCGGACGGTCTTGACCGGTCGAATTGATTTTGAGTAGGACAGTTGACTTGGTCCTTACAAATTGAAAATGTTGGTCAAGTCCAGCCTCTGTGTGGATTTTCACGAAAAAGGCTGGTGCAATTTTGAAAAATTTGCCCTAGCGTGTTTTGGTTGGGCTAAGAAACCGTCTCCAAACCGATGAACTGGGTATCTAAGAATGCGATTTAGGCTACTCTTGGGAAGAAGACTTGATCACGCCCGAATCCACCGTTGTATACGGCTGTTCAAATCCGCATTGTTCCATACAGACAATAATTTTTAATCAAATTTGTATTAGTAGTAAAACGTTAGAGAATTATTGTTTTGATACGTTCCAGAACATCATAGTTCAATTAAGGACCGACGCCGTTGACTTACGGGTCATCGTCGCCGAAACCATAACTTTCAATCGACTATTAACTATTTACAGGTCATGTTAAGTTAAGTTAAAGTTCTGACCGTGGCACCCATATAGCAACGCAATCTCTAAATTATACATTAGCACTAGCTAGACCATTTGCGTGAAGTGACAGAGGACTTGGAACTATTAAATTGCTGCATTGGGATTCCCTATGCCACCTGGTTCAGGTTAGGAGGACCTCACCCCTACACGACCACCATCGCATCGCAGCGATGATGAGCAACCCGAAATATTAATCAGAATTATTTCCATATACGAAATTGAGTTCGGGCATACAAACCATTAGGAATTAGTTAAGTAGGCTAAGTACTGAAACCCTGTTGGGCTCGTGACAATTGGGAACAGCTCCAGACAGGGTCATTCCATCGGTAGTGGTCTACTCAGGAGCATAACCATAGTTCTCCTCAATTTCGATAGAAAATTATTTTTAGACTATTAATATCAAGTCTAAGAAAAATACATATAAGACCAGACGGGCTTTATTTTAATGACCGTATATAGAGACTTTGCACTGGGCAGCCAATATCAGCGGTAATGCCAAGATCCTTCTTTGCGAAGTTGGATATAAAATTTGTTTATAATACACTCGTGATCCTAGGGATTGACATGGTCATTAAATTATCGAATTACCGTAGTTTTAATAATTGAAATCGTTAAGATACCCTACGTTAGGAATCTTATATCAAACCCCTTGATCGAAAGGTCTGAGACAACGCTTCAGCTGCAAAAAATAGACCGTGCGGAAGAGACTTGATGTAAGGTTCTTCGTGTAGTCGAAAAACGCACTACTACGGCCCTTTACTTGTATTAAAGTCAAGTTGTCATGTTTAATAGGGTCACGTTTATACTTCGAAGAGTTTCCTTTAATACTTGCTCATATAATACTTCTTGCTAGCAAGACGGCGAACTTTTCCCGTAGGTAAGGTTAAAATTCAATCCCGGTAAATTTAATACTTCATAAATAATCCTTCAGTCGGACCACTGAGCTGCACCATAGTTTCGGTTTATCTTAGCAATATTATCTGTATATAGGATGATTTAGAGTAGTATTTTATACGGATTTCTACACGGTGGTAATGTATCAATCTTTATAAGATGCGACCCAGCGACGTCGCTGTCGTTTTATTCAAAAACGAGTCCTAGGACAAAGGTTAAACTCCGTGGAGATCTGTGAATTTCAGGTTGTTTTCTGACTTAAAAATATAAATTTTAGTCCTGTCACTTTAAGACAAAAACATTTGGGACTAAACTTCCGAAACATTGTTAAGCTAGGCACAGCAGTTACAATGTTGCAAATGCATCGTTTTAATGACTCACGACGTAGCGCCGTTGAGTTATTTTATGCCATTAGCAGACTTTAAATACTAAAATACCTTCATTTTTAGTAATTTTCCCTAGATCAAGCTCGATGCAGTATCTTCGCAAAATTACCTAAATTTATACTACAAATCTCCGATAACACAGTGGAAAGCTAGGTATTGTGTACAAATCTAGTGATAAATTTTCTTAAGAAATGAAAATTCCTAGGGAATCTTAGTAAGTAGAAAATCGATCCCGATCCATTTCTACCGGGATCTTCGAGATGAACTATGGTGTTCGCACTGCCCGCCCTTTTGGTTCGCAGTGATTTAAGAGTGTAAATCATGAAAACGGCTAAATGGATTAGAAATAGGTCACCATTGAGCTGAGATATATAAATATGTATATGCTTAATAAATTTAAATACATTTTCACGTATAAACTTTGCTTATTTCATTTAACCGATATCGAGAAGAAATGATGTCATCGGGAGAATTCTTCACGCCTCTACTCAAAACTGTTAGCCGTGGAAGACGGCTTCACATCGTACACTCCGAAACGGTAACGGCATCCTTGTTCCCTGCTTATTTAAATGCCTTTTGCAATATTATCACAATTTGCCAGTCAAACTACGAATTCTAAGCCCAATGAACTGGCCATTGGATAAGTCAGACCTGAGCCAAATAAAAGCGACCGCTATGGATTTGCCGTTCAAAATTTCACTGCATATTGTAAACATAGCCTTGAGAGTGAGCAATCCTGACACGAAAGTCAGCATTAAGATTTCTTTTAATTAACTGCTTTGAAAATTACCTAGGGGCAAGATGGATTGGAAGTTCTTTGTAACCGTGAATGAGCTGATCTGTTGAAATAGATTATCAGGACATAGGAGATTACAACGTATATTGTGAGTTGTTGTTAACCCGCTGTCACGTCATCCAAAACCGTACTGTTTATTAATGTATTGAATCGTACCGCACTACTTTGTTGAAATATTGACTGTAGTACGATATTAATTGTCGTATGTTATTGATGTATAAAGTTGTAACCTGTATAGTTTCACATTTAACCTTTAGTAGAATAGTTTTAGGACAGGATAAGCAGTCGATCAGCACCCTGGCATTCGTGTCTCTCCTCCTTTTATTACCATAGCGGACGTATCTGCACCTAATACATGGTTAGTGTGCTGCCCCTTCTGTTTGTTAATCATTACTTATTAGTAAGCTTGAGCTTACCTGAACCGGTCGATTGGCAATACTGAGCGATCAGTTAGATTCTGGCGCCCTGGTTGCTGTATTGTTCGACATGCGTGTCCATTTTCCCCTTTTCCTTAAGTGAGGTAAGCGCAACCGTCATCAGTGTTCGTGAAAGCCTATCTAGCTTACGGCTGTGTCCATTCGATTAAGTAGGTTATGACAAATAGTTTGATTCAACCCAACTACTTGCGTGAACTACATACTTATGTTGTATTGTTTATACCAATTCCATTACTGATACACGCTACTGTTATCGAATGTATAACCGCATCGTATTACCTCATGACCGAATAATGTAACTGATATGTTTGTCAATAAACGATTATTGAAAACCAATTATGTCCCTGCGTTCATTGATGATCTATGCAGCGATATGTATCAAAGGGGTTGCAAATCGTCGCTCCATTTCATGACTTGCTTTCAGGCTTGACAGCGAAAGGTCGCAAGTCTTAGCGTGGTTCGCTGGCAACTTAATGTGTACGACTAAAGTACGAAATTTGAGTGCGACAGCTCGAAAGGACCAACATCGAGAGGGTTCGGGAAGCCACTCGTTGAATTTCGTAGCAGAAACGATCCGACGTTAAGCATCTAGGGACTGTCGTACGCTATTGGGTTAAAACCCTATATAGAATTAACCTAGTGCGAATATAGATACATTTTATATATTATACCTGACCAAGGTACGGAGGAAGAAGCGTGTCTTCAAGTGCAATAATCTTGAATCGCGTACACCATAGGTTAGACGTCACTTGTACCAACTTGCGCTCCTTAAAACAAAACAATATGTAAAATTGAAATATTTCAAACCATGATGTTTTAACCAGCGACTATTTTCATAACTTCGATAAAAGCTGTAAAATCGTATTATTAAAGACCTCACAAGACATTCTCGCCAATTCAGACACAAAAAACAAGTTCTAACAAAGCCAGCTTACTTTCTGCTTTATTGTAAACTGCGCCTGAGCTCGATGCACTAATTGAGCTAGCTGACGTTTGCTGCGGCGCCATACCGAAACCCTTGCGCCAGGACCAAATTGGCTTCCTCCTATGCCAGTAGATGGTGTATTTGCTGTTTCGCTAAATCCGGAAGGCAGTGCTCCTTTTGGCGTAAAGGATCGCACAAACGGCGAGGGACGAACCGGGCTGCTGCAGCCACCGGTTGCAGAAAGCGGGCCGCTATGATCGTTAACAATATTGTCTTCTTCATCCTCAGAAATGTCTGTCTTTGCTGATCTATGAGCCACTACGCCCCGGTACTGACAGTAAGTTCCAAGCTGATTAGAAACCATCACTGAAGCTGTGCTCCGCGATTTAATACCATACACCTCAGAGCACGAGCGCGTTCGGCCATGACTAGCGGCATTAGCACATCCAGCAAGATGCATGTAAGATACAGTTGAGTCGTTTGTTTTATTGTTTCCTCCCACTCCTATGGCGGCTGAAGCAGATGCACGAGTTTTGTTTGTTGATGCTGGTACATGGTCTGGAATGCAAAACCAAAGTAAACCCATTACCGCAACGACACAAGACACAAATAATAATGTTTCATTATTATTACATCAGTGAATGACCGAAACTGAAATTAGCTGGAACAGGAACTGCAAACAAAACCGTAAGTTGATCTTAGCCATTTATAACAGTTAAAGAAATGATGGAAGAACGGCAGACATTATGGCGTATTTGTGACTCCGAAGAGATTCAAAAATCTACAAATGTTTCGGCAAATGTTTTATTTACTTATCGACATAGAGTGTTTCTAGTTTTGGATGTACCTGTACTAAGAAAATTGCTTAAACTGTGCATTCCTGTTTCGGCCGTGTAAGACAACACACCAGGCACGCATTATGAGGAAGCAAGCCAATCTCATTGCGTATCCTATCATATTAGAAGGAATTTTGGCAATGATTTCTCAGGTGATGAAAATGAAAATTTCTACTCAAGATATACTTTTTACGCTGTGCTACAGTGGATACAAACAGTAATATTCCATACGCATACCTAATACTATAAATACCTATAGCCATAAATATAACATGTGCAGTTACCTTTCCAGGAACGCAGTTCTTGTTAGCGTTGCTGATACATTCGTGCTGGAATTTTCCTGCGTTGCGATGGTATATTCACATTCAAAAATTCTGATTAAAGTAAGCTAGCCTAAGACTCAGGTGGTATACCTTCCTATGCATATAAGGTTACACAACTTGAATTTGTAAATACTCCACAGCTCTCTGAGTGGTGAAACCGCTGTCATAAGCATTAGCCTGGCGTTGTCCTGTTAATATAAAATTTAATTTACGATGAACACAATTGCTACAGGGTTATATTGAAAAATACTACTGGAAGTATTTATCTGCAGAGAAACGTAATGAATTTAAAAATTAATTATTTCACATATATATTTCTGCGACAATGTAAGTGAAAAAATGTAAATATAAAATATAATGAAATTTTGGCAGTTACTTGTTAGCTGAATGTAGAGGTCCAAGAACTTCGGAGGAAAGTGGCCTGAAATTGGTTGGGTGTAATTACGTGGACCAAGAACGTGAGCAGAGTAGTCGTGTTTATGACGACTATGTGGGATATAAACCTGAGATTGGTAATGCCAAAAACGCCGCGACGTACCGTGATCCATTATATAAAAATCTGAAGAGAGTTACACTTTATCGCACTAGTTGCAGCGGCTCGCTATGGATGCACTTAACCTTATCCTTCCATTATTTCGCTGCCAGATATTTTTAATGCCGGCAATAATAATCTGTTTACAAGGACCGCTAGAACAAATTAGTCGCACCAAGTGTGTATGATGTTTTCTTGAGAAGATCCTTCGAAATAACGATATAAAATGATCGCGAATGACGCGATCCAGTTCGGCCTTACCATCCTGGTTCGGCGGGGTCATGGTATCATGGACAAAATTTTTTTCAGATACCCGAATTTTTGGGGGTACAACGAACCCCCCTCAAAAGTAAGGGAGGTCGAGGAAATATTTTGTTTTCTATCGAGCCCCTATGTACAACTGCGGGTGGGGTGTCAAAAGTTTTTGACATGATACCATGATACCCCTAAAAGTCAGTGTCGGTGTAAATGAATCATCATAAAGTCTTGGTCGCACTAATTGCGGACGGCTCACCGTATTCTTCGGGCGCAGCCGCCGCCCCAAATTCCGCCATTAATTCATTGTCATGTATAGTTGATGTCGATTTATCAATACTTGCCGGATCTAAACCAAAAACAGTTTATAATTAATAAATGTTTGTAAACATCGCACATTTATCTATACGGTGCTGAAAGTATAAAGAACAAAATCGGTATCAGTTAAATATGCCATAAACCGATATACCATAAAATTAATATTACTTCCTTTGTAACTACCCGAAAGAAATTATCATTCGTTACAATGTTGACTTTAATAATGTCAAACGTTAACAAGTATCCAACATATTCCAGGCGCATATTACGACACGTACATGCGTAAAAATTTGCAACTAAATTTTTGGAAAATTAACTGGCTAAAAAAGCCAATATTTGTCGCAAAAATATACTGATGATGAAATAAATCCGGACGTTTAGAACCAAAAGGCGAAGCACCACCCAGTACTCCATAGAATCTAAACTGAAAAAAGATCTCACTGAGAACAAAACAAATTAGAAAAATACAGCAAATACAAAATGAATATTATACCCATTCAGAATTTAGTAGTATCTAACCTCGAATTCGATTCGTCAATTCAGCTGGGAGGGTCTAATTACAAGCGATCTCTGTTTTGAATAGGTTTTACCAATAATTATTTAATCCAAAATATGTGCATAACATAAACACAAGACCTGCAAAATGTAAAAAACGATTCCGCACAAAATAGTACAAAGTCTAGATTCAACTAAAAAAATTGCATTAATCTGAGTCTTTATAATTAATAGTATACTATTTATGTGCCAGAAAAGTTGTGCGCAATCCGCTGCTTGGATTAACTAATACAACAGATAATTCATAACTGATTTTCAATAGTAAGTACTGCAGTAGTGTAATTAATAAAACATTACGACGATGACACGCATCTAAATGTGTTTGTCTTATTAAAAATTTTAGCTGAACATTCTTCTTTAATATTTTGCGTTTTTGGTGAACTTAAACGTCTCAAAGCTATTTGAATCAAATTACATTATTACAAACCAAATGGTCATTATTTTTGCTGTCATATCACTTTGTCATGTATGGGACCGCTCCTTAAATGGTGTTCATCTCTGAATGCTAGAAATTTTTCACTAAATGTAAACTTCACGAATATTATACTACAACTACCACCGTGAGTGTTGTGCAGTCTCCAAATGTAAACAAACCAAAATACGGTAGGACATTACTATTTATGTTTGCTTAGTACAAAAATGTAAGTACTATCGTTATTCTGGCCTGTCCACAGAGGGGGTGGGGGACCCCCACTTTCCAAATCCACCATGTCCGCGAGATTTTGCCCCATGTCCATCCCCCCACTCGGCCGAAACCTCCCATGTTCAACTAATTCCAAAAATTTTTTGTCTAAAAATTTATGTTTTTTGTTTGCAAATTGTTTTTTAAACATTAATTACCACTATTTATAATGCTAAAATATCGTTAAAATACATTCACGGCAGTAAAAATGCATGAAAATGCGGAAATATTTAGTATTTTTAAGCAAAATTTATCCCCCACTTTTAATTTTTCCCCGAGAATGAACACGGGTGCTCCCCAAAGTTTCCCACTTTTCGGAGGGCTGTGGAAAGGCCACTTATTTGTTGTTAAAATCTGTATTTCCATCGCGTTATATACACCACTGCTAACAATGATCTAAGGAAACTCTAAAGCGTAATCTGAGTTCTGTTGCGTGGACAGAATACAAGATGGATATTTCAAAAACAACTATACTGTTACCGTTGTCCATGCGATAAAGCCGTATTTCAAATTCCGGACGAAATTTATTAATTTGTCGCCCGCGTAAAATTGGTACATGCCCGCCAAGGTATTCGACACAAAGCGTATAGGTGGCGGTGAGATGTGTGGCAAGGTGTGGTTCGGGAATAATTGTACAATACCATCGATGGGAGCTTGGCCGGCAAACGTAGTCAACTAAATGATCGCTGTCTGGAACGTGGCACTGAAATAAGCAGTAAATCACAATGTTGAACATAGCCATACAACTGCGGAAGCTGTAAAGCGGTATTCATTATATATAGTTAACATTTATAATATTACATTAAATTCAAAGTATTTACTGATAGATATTACATCCTGTGAGACAGTCCAGTACATTCCAAGAAATTCAGTATTGAATGCGCATACCGGATTGCTTCTTACTAACGATTGTGCACAATGGTAGAAAACTATCACAATCAAGTCACGTTTCCGCTAAAATAATATTAAAAATACTGAGTAAATTTAGTGGTGAAGTTTGCAAAAAGCAATCTGAGTTACCTGCATAATATAAAAACTTAATATTGAACGTGGAAGAGAACGAATAACATATTCGCCATAGTTCATGTTACGGTACTGAAGTTATCAAGCTTAGAATTCTCTCCTTATAGAGGAATCTTGACTATACTGATATTCTATTTATTTTACAGTATTGTTTTTAATCGTTGCAGTTTAGAAAAAGGCAATACACATAAAATTTATATTAAAAATATATCTTTAGTTCTAAGTAAATAAACACGGATAACAATCCTTCATTGGTCACATAGCAATATGAGACGAGCGTATTAATATCCCAAGATTTCACAATTTTTGGATATTGTTTGTGGTCATTACCATCATAATTAGTATAAACAATATAACGCTATTAACAAAAGCGATGGCTTTAGATTAAAGTTCATTACAATATTTTTATAATATGCGAAGCAAAATACGCGTACGCTAGTTTGCGTTTAGTAGATTGTACGTAAACGTATTAAGTAGCTATTACAAGAGCTAAGACCATATCAAACGAGTTATTTATTGAATATACTAATTATTTAACTGTATCATAACTGAAAAGCAGTTAATGAATGTTCTCGCTAAATTAATCCGATATACCCAAAACGCGTTTTGTTTCTCAAAAATAAGATAGATAGGTAGATATGTAATAAAAGGCTTAAAAATTGTGCTTAGACTATGGAGCGCATTGCACCAACCTGACCAGTCAAATACCTTTGAATACCTATGCACTCGTTAGCATGCCAGTACTACAAATAAAAATAAATACACTGAATACCTTTCCTTCTGCTCTCACAAGTTTATCTTTGCCAAAATTAGCCATTGTCTCCTCAGTAATTGGTATATTGTCAAAAAGTGCCTAGCTGTTTTATCTTCGTTTCAAAATACACAGACTTTGAGCTGCCCTATTAATCTTAAACATATTACCTCTTAGTAGCAGGAATGCCAAGTTATTATATGAACACAATGTCTTAGTCCACACCTATTCGGATTAATATCCTCTTTCTGAAGTTCGTCCAAAATAATGCACAAACGTATGTTTTTACCCTTTGTGAAACCGGAACGCGATTTTTGCCGGAAAAGGAATTCCGGTTACTCCCTGATATATATCAGGGAGTAACCGGAACCCAAATTTACCGCAACCAGTAGCCGGAATCTTCCATTTAAACCGGATCCGGAACCTAGTCATCGAAACTTATATATAGCAAAACAGATGAAGGAAGAAATGAAGGTACAGTGGATTTAAAATGTACAAAAAAATACTTTTACATTAAACTTAATGTATTGCGATGGCATTATTGCTTTTCTCAAACTTTAAAGAGACTGAAGAATCTAATAATGTTTATTTATCGATCAATATGTCGTTTTTTGGACACCCAGAGCAAAAATGTATTCCACTATACACACTTGTGTATACTGCGTCAAACTGTATGTGCTTACAATGCATGGAGTGTAGAATAAACATTTTGGCCCTGTCTCCAGTCGCCTCACTTTACTAAACATAAGTTTGTTACATGTTGTTTTGTAGGAAACTGGAAATTATTGGTTTGTATGGTTCTAAGAGAAAATGATAGAAAATATATAATTTTCTAATCAGTGGTCAGAGACACTGCTTAGGCTACCGTTGGGCAACCAGTTAGATGACAATGGTAATAAATTTCGAATCAGAATGCTATAAACGAGACAAACTGTGATACTGCTCGCACAGTTTCATTAAATTATTTTATTTTATTCATATATATTATTTATATTTATATATTATTTGAATTTAGCCTGATTTACCAAAGTTTACAAGCGCACCAGCTGGTGCTTGACGCAATTTATGTTAGCCAAGCATACGCTAAGTACTTCTACGTAAGCCACACTCTGTTACCCAGTTGGACCGGTTTAATTCCAACGTAACCCGAAGACATCTGAATGTGTAAAATAGCTGCTACATGTGTCGATCTGGCTTTGGTTTGTTAACAAACTCCTGCAGGGTTAAGATGAAAAATTCCTACTGAAATTATGTGTCTTATACGTTTCACACGGCAATTTAAGCTAATCTCTTCTTTGGTTTGGCTGTATTGGAACTTGATTATTGTGTATATATTTCATTATGTTTGAACCACAGATGAAGGAAAACGCGGAAAATTTCAAACAGCAATTCCGGTTCGGGTATAGTTTTTTATCCTTTGCCGGAACCGCAACCGGAGCACGATCGTCGCCGGAACCCGAACCGGAATTCTGGGCACTCCCGGTTAATCACTTTCCATAACAATTTCGGATACAAATCAGAGCTTGATATAAAGAATAAGAGCGGCAGTTCGGACCGGTAAAATACCAGGAGGTACCCTGCCAGGCCCGACGGAACAGGAATAATTACACGCAAACTAGAATATAATAAATAGGTAAACCATGAGAGTTCCACATAACCAACACACATGTCAATAATAATCATGAAATCACTCATAAACGATACAATACAGGTACAAATGAAATAGTTCGCGTACTCTTGGTACAGTTATCATTTAGTGACAAATCATGCATGTAAAAACATACAATTACGGCAACAGGCAATACAATTATACCGGCAAATCATACAATTGCAGCAATAGATCATACAATGGTAACATTAAGTTACACAATTATAATCTGGTTAAACAACAGTAAATATAAATAATGCCAAATTCTTCAAAATTCATACATAGAAAAGAAAAATTTTAGCTATATTTGGCAACACAGAGAAATATCAGGGGATTTTTTCGCCAAAATAAAACGAAATTGTAATATTTTTAGCCAATAGGACGAAATTTTTGTAATTTTTAATCACACAGAAAAGTATGTACCTGCGAAGACTAAAATTTGCCAGAGGTATGAACTGGTTAAATCTGATGGGAAGTAAAACACATCCTCCCCATTTCAAAAGTTTGGAATTTGTCCAAATTCCAAGCTTTTAAGTAGAACTGTTTTAGGTCATAGAAATTCTTCGGAGCAACAATTCGCAATCACATGTCGACTTAAAATTAATGAATGCTGAGTAAAGGAGCGTAGCGAGGAATTTTTACTGACCAGAATGTTAAATTTCGACTGTATCCGTTTCTAAGTTTTAGGGTGCTAAGCATAACCCAACTTTTACCTCGTCAGTTTACTAGATCGATTGTTTATCCGAAAGCATAAAATTTCTATGTGTCAAATGGATGCGAAAACGAATTCCAATCATAAAACATTGCCGTAGGGGCTTGTGTCGGAACCAAAAAGCTAAGACAAAACATATTCTTAGTTGTATCTTAACATCCGGCGCAACCCAGCTAAATCAGGTTGTTTTGTACAGCAAAGATGGCACTATAAAACAATATATAAATTTTTGGATAATACGTAAGATTATCTTGCAAAGTTTTTAACTGTTGCTATGGGGCGCGAAATACACGAAAAATCTCGACAACACACGGCTCATTTTGTACAGAAAATGATGCTCCATGTAGGTGAATAATATGATACACTACATTTGTTAGGTGTTTTATGCTAATTTAGCAGATCCATGCTAGATCGTTACTAGACAAATTAATCTTTGCCACAGTACAATGGGCAACATTTACGAATTTTTAACCCGGAACCAACACAGGAATTAGCGTTTAAATGTAACGGTTCCGAACGAATTCAGGGACCACTTCCCCCACTAGTGCGTGAGTATACAGTTTAGCTATTGTGGCATGAATATGGCTTCAGCTTTAAAAGTCTATGATGTTTGTAGATATAACCGCATGGATTCTTTGATCGTATGAACTGACGTTGTCGCATTATTCGCTGGTATTATCATTATATACCCTACTGTACAATTACCAATGTTATATATATTGTGCCTTTGTCATGCAGCGTTACCATTACTATATACCTTGTTGTACCATCTACTGTCGTTATAAAGGCATATTTCAATATACTCTTATTGCTATAATTATATGGATTTGACTATACCCTTGTTGCCATCTATTATACATACCCTATTGCGGCAATCGTTGTTGATTCTTTGGCAACTATTGGTACTTGTGCTGGCCATACGAAACTTGCTTCACTCTTGTCATTTCTATATAAATTGATAATCTGTTGTTGGTCGGTTGGGTTCGGGTGAGGTGCCTCGTAGTACCTTGCCGGTCCAAACCAACCGTTATCTATACATTGTATTTTCATCTTAGTACCGTTGATCTTGTTTCATATACGTTCTATGATTAGTGTATATATGGCCAGCAGGGTTTGGTGAGGTATATTGGGGTACCTTACCATTTCCGACCCTCGAATTGTCCATAAATCGTACGACTCCCGATTTTAGCCAGTTAATGCATATTTATGCAAGACCCTGTGCTATAGGATTGAGGAGAGTTTACATAATTTAGGTAGGAAAATTTGGTCTTGGGAGGGAACCCGTCCCGACCACCCTCACCAGTGAAGGCTTACAAAAAATGTGGCTATTCGCAGTGCAGCTAAAAGCAATTGAGCAAAAGCAAATTCCTGGATATTACTTTAAAAATATATAGTTTAACAAATTTACCGTTGTTGAATTATTACTGAAAACAATAGAAATACACGACACTCAAATAAAATATCCACTCAGTGTCCATTTTCACTGGCTAAGTCAGCTGCTAAGAAGAGTTTTAAAATGACAATTCCGAATCCTCGGAATTGAGGGTCTTTACGGTTCCGATCCGTAACTCCGGAAAATGTCGAGGATTTGTTGGAAATAACCACGTCTTATGGTGCAAAATCTTGTATTTTGTACGCACTTTGTTAATTGTTCACTTAGGGTTCATTAACCCTCTTAATTTGTGAAACCCGAATAATAAATCTTCTCAAAACTAACTAAGTGGTTAAACGCCCGGTCAACGGTTTTACTTCCAGCATATATAACCCTACTGATTGACAGTTCGACTTAAAGTACACGTTAAAGAGTTCACATCCTCTAATGATGACGCATAGTCAGTATGTTCAATATCCATATCACTTTCAGTTAGGGTTGTAAATTTATTGTTTGCATACTGGAAATGTGTGTTTAATTAAGCCTTTTCTTGTAAAATTCAGTCGTATGACGTCACTTATAAAGACACTAATTCTAATACTGTTACAAGTAAACCAGTAGTTTTCAAAACTGCAATTATACCCTAAAGGTTTCCTCTTAAATCTATTACGATAGTTGCTGGACATCTCACTAATTTATATTAATATATTAGTAAATACAAAAAACAATATCTCATAAATTAGCATTAAGTTGGGCCCAAAATTCCAAAAATAGGTAAGGGCCATTGTGGAAAAGTGTGGCAAATCGTCTGGAAGAGATGATTTTGCTGACTAACATCTGGAACCACCGGAAGCGTCGCCAAAACTTTGCGTACCCAGACAGGGTCATTAAAAGTTAATGCTGGTCTTAATTACCTGAGTCTCCGAGGGAATGTCTTTTGGATTGGGACCGCTAGGACACACATAGGACAAAAAATTAAACAAATTCGGATGGCCCGTATATAGCGTTTCCGTACTGGGCAGCCAATAATTACGGTAGTACGAAGATCCTTGTTTGGGAAGTTGAATACAAAATTTGTATATTGTACACTTGTGAATCTAGGGATCCAAATTGGTCTTTAAGTTCTCTAGAATTTTAGGACATTAAGCTACGCTCCGACAACCTTAATAATTGTAAATAAGGGCTGAGACAACGCCTCTAACCTTTAACTATATGTCGCAGAAGGATAGAAACGGTCGCTTATAATTGTGTACAGGGCCACCAATTGTGCTAATTATCCCTTTTTTAATCTCTCACTTGTGTAGATCGAAGAGAATGAAATCTATTACGGTAGAAAGCTATCCGATGCGCTGATTTATGCAATAATCGTGAGTTAAATGTCACTATTATCTGTACGTTAGGATGATACAGGACCATATTTAGCTCCGACTTTTGCTTAAAGGTCACAACCATAAGGCTCTTTTAAAGAGCGACGCAGCGATATCACTGTCATGCCTCAGAAACTAAATTATAGGAGATAGGCTGATATTCGTTGAAACGAGTGAACAAAAAGCACTTATAACTGCACCATATCCTCGTGGCATAGGAAAAGTGCACCCCGAGAGGAGAATTTTTGCCAACATCATACCCGATATTTCATCGTTTAGGATTCTCACAGTGTCAGTAATCCAGGAAACGGTTCCTAGAAAACCAAATCTAAGCCTCGTATCTTAAATGGACCCCAAGTTGGTCCGAAATGTGTAATTCAAAAATCTTCTGTAGATCCGGCTGGATGCAGTGTCTTCGCATAATAGTACAATTTTGCACAAAATTTCGCTGATAAAATAAAATATTTTCCCCAAGTTTAATAAGCTTAGTGTTATGTACGAAAGCAACAGATCATTTCTAAGGAAATCATAATTTTAGGAAAATCCCAAAAGTTAGAAAATTCGGTCCCAATCTACTTCTAGCGGGACCTAAAAGCCGCGAAATAAGAACTCCGCAGTGCGCGATCCCGGTTCGCAGTGGTTCACGAGTGTAACCATCAAAACGGTTACACACGATATGTTTAAGAAATATAATTGAGCGGAGTTCAGGCGGTGAAACATATATTTAGATATTTCTGTTTACCCATGTTCTTATTTGCGTTCGTGTCGAGCAAGGATGACGTTACCGAACGCGAACAAGTCGCGATCTGCGCTGAAACGATCGTTAGTGGACGTCAAATCCACCTTGTTTTGCGTAGTCTCTTCTCCAAATAGGAAAGCCCATCTCTGCTCCATAGTACGTATAGTGAACGTTTACCGTGCCAGCAAGCTTAGCCAGTCACACTAGGTATGTAACTCCCTATGAACTGACCGATAAGTCTGAGCAGAACTAACATAAAAGCGACCGTTATAACATTTGCCGTTTAAAAAATTTCCCAGCATGATTGTGCATATAGATATGTATGCGATACGGATACCCTGCGTGTGATGAATACTGTATCCCAGGAAGCATCTAATCCAAAACCCATGAATGGTTAAACTTTGTTGCCTGATATCGGCACAGCCGGTACAATTCTATAAGATGGTAGGACACGACAGTATGCATAGCTTATCGAATCAGAAATTTATTCACTGTCACGTAATTACCATTGGAAGTTGTGATTGAATTGTTGTATATCGTATAATGCTTGTGTCTAGTATCGCATATATCTATTGCGTACTATATGTAATTGATTTCATGTAGAATCGGATGAGCAAACTCAAACTAACACTTTGCTTCGTATCAGTGAAGCATACTTTGACACTCAGCCCGATATTTCCTGATTGATTTGCCGCCCTTAGGTTGCCTACCGGTTGTTTTGTAATTAACCTCGAGCGAGCTGTTATTCTTTGGCGCCCCGATACCAGACCGTTGCGTAATGCATGTTTGGCCCAGCCCAATGTCGAGTAAGGTAAGCGCAGCCGTCGTCAAAAAGCTTAATAACGTGCGACAAAATTAATCTCACCCACGCGGCTGTGAGCGTTCCATTAAGAGGGCAAGGACTCCGCTACTGTGACCATGACTCTAAACGTGGTTGCCACGCGCGCATACTTATGATGTGAATTAATTGTACTATCATATTGGCTTAACCGTTGCCCCGATGTGTGTGCGATTTGCATACCAATAAATAACGATCGAACCCATGGTATTCCTGTTTTTTTGTACACTATGTAGCGATGCACATTTAAAATCGTGGCCCAGTGAACACCATGAAAAGGTCACAAATATTAGCGTGGTTCGCCGGTTCCTCAATGAGTAACAACGACTCGTGCGACGTGGATTCTTCCCATACCTCCCGCCACCATCGATTAAGATTAGAAGACACAGTCAACTAACCAATCGTCAAGGTTGAATCGACCAGTCACGATCCGACGTTAAACGTCTAGGGATTGTGGAACGGGCTGGAGAATAATGGTATGCTCTCTTTGGCTTGTCAGCAGGTAACGGAGCCAAATTTCCCGGGGAGCACAAAGGTACTACCACATAGATTACGTGTGCAACCCATCCGATAAGACAATTACACATCCTGTGAAGCGCTCCTGCGGCTTGATAATCTGCGTAGCTTCGTGGGACCGACCGAGAAAAGTGAATCCCGTAGGTCCGCCCTTGAGGTTATGATATCCGGGGTCTGGGCATTGCTTTGGAGCGCTCCTGCGTCTTGATAAACTCCGTAGCTTCTTGGGACCGACCGAGAAAAATGAATCCCATAGGTCCGCCCTTGAGGTTATGATAGCCGGGCTTGTATGGGCTTTGCGCTTTAGAAGTGCGCAATGTAGCAACGTAACGGCACAGTTACATTAAGATAAATACACGCTTAAAATTGTCCCATAAATCCCGAAATACAAAACGGACCTTAGTCCTTCGCCAATAAAAATAAATGTCTGATGTTGGGCACATTTTGCAGAGTTATTCATCTTCTATGTAGCTGCATTTGATGTACTACTGTTGTCATTATTTACAATGCAGAGTTGGGTCGAAAGTGGTTTTTTAATAAGAAGAGACGCAAAATATACGAACATGCCAATATCGCTATAATCCCTGAAGTATTTTACGGTTGTTGCTGGTTCATTTTATAAAACTATTCATTCGCTATGCAGCTGCAAACTCCTATTGTTATAATTTCCGGTGCAGGAATGGGTCAAAATAGGTTTTTGAATGGGTCCAGGAGAACCAAACTGGACGAAAACAGTAGTATTTCATTCACCGCTCGAGCTATACCGGAGTTATAGGCGTCTTTTTGTAAAGCAATTCATAATCTATGCAATTCTGGCTTCTCCCTGGGGTTAGGTGGAGCGACCGCCACCCATATCTGGTCTCTCCAGGTTCGCGAGAAGCTGCCCACTGGTTCATACCGCCTACGGCTGGCGAACCAATGGGCCGCCTCCAATACTTTGCAGGTCCCCCGGGTCAGATAGAGTAGAAACCACGAACATGAGAGACGAGCGGTTCAAGTTTTAAACCCTAAAGATACTGGTACAGTGAAATAAATAATACAAACGTAGTGTTGAATTTATGGTTGATGCCGGAGCACCTCACAATTTAAACAAAAATCACCAGACATGAAGAAATTTGCATAATAGTAAAATTATGTACGTAAACCGGTAGCCGCCATCATATTTGTCGCGACGCCCAGTTCAAGGTGGCCTCCCCTGGTTTCATGCACAAGGCGCCCCGGTTAGTCACCCACAAATTTTGACCCGGTGGAGAAGCCAATTACTAACTTCATAAAGCGTGCTACTACTGCCATTATTTCCATTGCAGGGATGTGCCAAAACGTGTTTTGAATGGGCCCATGAGACCAAAAACACGAAAACGACAATATCTCCGGAACCGCTTGAGCCACATGAGCGTTATCGCCAAAAACCACTCGAGATATATTGGACTTTTCGTAGAGCAGATCAGCGCCTGTTTACAACTTGTTTTTAAACGAGACCAAATACGCAATAAGCGAGTATATCTGCTCGACATCCAAACAAAATTTCTGATATCCGGCTCGTATTCAACACTCAGAATTCATAACATTAGCGATTAGCCAACGTATTAACTAGCATTTATACTAATCACGAAACAAAACCGAAATATTTCTTGCAAACAATACAGTATTTCATTCATTATTAAATAATCCATACAATATAATTAGAATATATTTATAACAAATTTATTAATCTAATTCATTATTCGCCGTTGTTTTGCACAATTATTCATATCTATACATCCTGGAGTTTAGGTTTATTCATCTATTTGTCGTTTGCAATGAATTTGTTGATGTAACATTACAACCATCATGTGTGCATCTGTCATATTTTATTGCCATCGGAGCAACTCGACCAATACTTATTAACTCTATCGATATTGCAAAACGCAGTGAAGCATAGGTGAGCAAAACGTAGTGAGGCATCAGGAACGAACAGGACGTAACAGTAAAGTAGAAATTTTGGGTCGATGAACCATGGCGGCACTATACCCCCGTACCCAATGAACCATGGGCCGAAGAGTAAAAGCAACACCGGCAATGAGTTTCCCATGCCCGAAAACCCCCAGGTGCAATTTATCAGCCGCCCAAGACGTCAGAACAAATTTTCAAATTTCGGTCGAGGAAGCACGAGGGTACCTCAAACCCCATAACTCCAAAACCGGAGGCTTAATCGAAAAACAAAAAAGAGGCATCGGCATTTATAATTTTACTATGAAGTAAAACGAACCAGAGAAAACAATTCGAAAGTTAAGATAAAAATATCCTTACGTCCCTGAAGGGTGCTAAAATGTGGTGAAAAACCTGTATTTTGTTGTCTGACCCGAACCTTGCTGGCATCACACTCCCGTATCTATGGAACCATGGATCACGGAGCAAAACCAACACCGGCAATGAGTTTCGCATGCCCAAAAACCTTGAAGTGAAATTTTTCAGCCGCCTAGGAAGTCAGAACAATTTTTCTAATTTTGGGACGAGGAAACATGAGAGTGCCATACCTCAAACCCCATAACTCCAAAACCGGAGGCTTAATCGAAAAACAAAAAGAGGTATCGGCATTTATCATTTTACTATGAAATAAAACCAACCAGAGAAAAAATTCGAAGGTTACGATAAAAATAACCTTGCTTCCGTAACGGGTACTAAAATGGTGTACAAGTGTAAAAAATTGTCATGCAGCGTTACCATTACTATGTACCTTGTTGTACCATCTATTGTCGTTACAAAGGCATATTTCAATATACTCTTATTGCTATAATTATACGTATGGATTTGACTATACCCTTGTTGCCATCTATTATACATACCCTATTGCTGCAATCGTTGTTGATTCTTTGGCAACTATTGGTACTTGTGCTGGCCATACGAAACTTGCTTCACTCTTGTCATTTCTATATAAATTGATAATCTGTTGTTGGTCGGTTGGGTTCGGGTGAGGTGCCTCGTAGTACCTTGCCGGTCCAGACCAACCGTTATCTATACATTGTATTTTCTTTCATCTTAGTACCGTTGATCTTGTTTCATATACGTTCTATGATTAGTGTATATATGGCCTGCAGGGTTTGGTGAGGTATTGGTGTACCTTACCATTTCCGACCCTCGAATTGTCCATAAATCGAACGACTCCCGATTTTAGCAAGTTAATGCATATTTATGCAAGACCTTGCGCTAAAGGATTGAGGAAAGTTTACACAATTTAGGTAGGAAAATTTGGTCTCGGGAGGGAACCCGTCCCGACCACCCTCACCAGTGAAGGCTTACAAAAATTGTGGATATTCGCCGTGCAGCGAAAAGCAATTGAGGCAAATTCCTGAATATTACTTTAAAAATATATAGTTTAACAAATTTACCGGTGTTAAATTATTACGAAAACAATAGAAATGCACGACACTTAAATAAAATATCCACTCAGTGTCCATTTTCACTGGCTAAGTCAGCTGCTAAGAAGAGTTTTAAAATGACAATTCCGAATCCTCGGAAATGAGGGTCTTTACGGTTCCTATCCGTAACTCCGGAAAATGTCGAGGCTTTGTTGGAAATAACCACGTCTTATGGTGCAAAATCTTTCGATCTTTCCAATGAGAACGATCCCGTGCGATTCCACGGACTTAATGATGATAATTAGGAGTACCCTCGAAAAAATGGGATTGTCTTTTAATTAAAGTTCATTAGTTATTTTAATTATTATTTCATAATTAAGTACATATTTATTATATTTGAGTTCTCCGGGCCAAAGGGTTTGATTTGAGCTCTGTATGAGCCCGCTGTGCCAAACAATACTTAACACGGTTGTCTTCCTGCCGATCGATTGTTTTACGTTGATGTTATTGTAATCAGTTTCTATATATTTTTAGTATTACAGGCGAAGGCATTCTATCTAGGCGTTTTACTTTCGTACAACCCACAGATGATTTTCTCACAAGCTACCAAACAACACGAAATTATAGCCTCAATTGACCTCACTTAACTCGATTAACTTTAAATTCAATTAACTATCTTTGCCATCGCATTTTCGTAAAACCACCCATCTCCTCAATAGTTTTAAAGTATTACAGAAAACTATGGGCAGCACGTAGAACCGGATAAACAAATTTTATCAAAAATACCCATTATACAATAGGTCTATAACCCGTTGGAACTATTCATCCTCTTCCTTTCTACAATTAGTGGCCTGGAATTTCCCATTATATTAATAATTATTTACCAGTAGCTCTACTAAGTTAACTTAAACTAACCCCTTAACTTTCTTTAAGTTGCTATCGTGGCTATTCTCATATCACCTAGCCCTACCACGAAATACCTACCCACATATAACAACCTTTGACTATACTTTTTCAACACACCGTTCATGCACGCATCGGATTTGTGTTTCTCAACACACTTCTGAGATATCATGACAGTTTAACCTACAAATTAAATGCAACGCATCCTGGTCACCGCTTTTAAGCATAAGAGCATCCGTCATTTTGTACGCACTTTGTTAATTGTTCACTTAGGGTTCATTAACCCCCTTAATTTGTGAAACCCGAATAATAAATCTTCTCAAAACTAACTAAGTGGTTAAACGCCCGGTCAACGGTTTTACTTCTAGCATCTACAACCCTACTGATTGACAGTTCGACTTAAAGTACACGTTAAAGAGTTCACATCCTCTAATGATGACCCATAGTCAGTATGTTCAATATCCATATCACTTTCAGTTAGGGTTGTAAATTTATTGTTTGCATACTGGAAATGTGTGTTTAATTAAGCCTTTTCTGGTAAAATTCAGTCGTATGACGTCACTGATAAAGACACTAACTCTAATACTGTTACAGGTAAACCAGTAGTTTTCAAAACTGCAATTATACCCTAAGGTTTCCTCTTAAATCTATTACGATAGTTGCTGGACATCTCACTAATTTATATTAATATATCAGTAAATACAAAAAACAAAACCTCATAAATTAGCATTAAGTTGGGACCAAAATTCCAAAAATAGGTAAGGGGCATTGTGGAAAAGTGTGGCAAATCGTCAGGAAGAGATGATTTTGCTGACTAACATCTGGAACCACCGGAAGCGTCGCCAAAACTTTGCGTACCCAGACAGGGTCATTAAAAGTTAATGCTGGTCTTAATTACCTGAGTCTCCGAGGGAATGTCTTTTGGATTGGGACCGCTAGGACACACATAGGACAAAAAATTAAACAAATTCGGATGGCCCGTATATAGCGTTTCCGTACTGGGCAGCCAATAATTACGGTAGTACGATTATATAATAGTTAGTATCCTTGTTTGGGAAGTTGAATACAAAATTTGTATATTGTACACTTGTGAATCTAGGGATCCAAATTGGTCTTTAAGTTCTCTAGAATTTTAGGACATTAAGCTACGCTCCGACAACCTTAATAATTGTAAATAAGGGCTGAGACAACGCCTCTAACCTTTAACTATATGTCGCAGAAGGATAGAAACGATCGCTTATAATTGTGTACAGGGCCACCAATTGTGCTAATTATCCCTTTTTTAATCTCTCACTTGTGTAGATCGAAGAGAATGAAATCTATTACGGTAGAAAGCTATCCGATGCGCTGATTTATGCAATAATCGTGAGTTAAATGTCACTATTATCTGTACGTTAGGATGATACAGGACCATATTTAGCTCCGACTTTTGCTTAAAGGTCACAACCATAAGGCTCTTTTAAAGAGCGACACAGCGATATCACTGTCATGCCTCAGAAACTAAATTATAGGAGATACGCTGATATTCGTTGAAACGAGTGAATCCCCGACCATTTTTGTCAAAAAGTACTTATAACTGCACCATATCCTCGTGGCATAGGAAAAGTGCACCCCGAGAGAAGAGAACTTTTGCCAACATCATACCCGATATTTCATCGTTTAGGATTCTCACAGTGTCAGGAATCCAGGAAACGGTTCCTAGAAAACCAAATATAAGCCTCGGATCTTAAATGGACCCCTAGTTGGTCCGAAATGTCTAATTCAAAAATCTTCTGTAGATCCGGCTGGATGCAGTGCCTTCGCAAAATACTACAATTTTGCACAAAATTTCACTGATAAAATAAAATATTTTTCCCAAGTTTAATAAGCTTTGCGTTATGTACGAAAGCAATAGAGCATTTCTAAGGAAATCATGCTTTTAGGAAAATCCCAAGTTAGAAAATTCGGTCCCAATCTAGTTCTTGCGGGACCTAAAAGCCGCGAAATAAGAACTCCGCAGTGCGCGATCCCGGTTCGCAGTGCTTCACGAGTGTACCCATCAAAACGGTTACACACGATATGTTTAAGAAATATAATTGAGCGGAGATCAGGCGGTGAAACATATATTTAGATATTTCTGTTTACCCGTGTTCTTATTTGCGTTGGTGTCGAGCAAGGATGAGGTTACCGAACGCGAACAAGTCGCGATCCACGCTGAAACGATCGTTAGTGAACGTCAAATCCACCTTGTTTTGCATAGTCTCTTCTCCAAATAGGAAAGCCCATCTCTGTTCCGTAGTACGTATAGTAAACTTTTGCCGTGCCAGCAAGTTTAGCCAGTCACATTAGGTAACTCCCTATGAACTGCCCGATAAGTCTGAGCAGGACTAACATAAAAGCGACCGTTATAACACTTGCCGTTTAAAAAAATTTCCCAGCATGCTTGTGCATATAGATATGTATGCGATACGGATACCCTGCGTGTGATGAATACTGTATCCCAGGAAGCACCAAATCCAAAACCCATGAATGGTTAAACTTTGTTGCCTGATATCGGCACAGCCGGTACAATTCTATAAGACGGTAGGACACGACAGTATGCATAGCTTATCGAATCAGAAATTTATTCACTGTCATGTCGCGTCATTCGAATGAGTCGCGCCGTCTTGGAGTCGTACATCAACCTTTGTATATATTATATAATTACCATTGGAAGTTGTGATTGAATTGTTGTCTATCGTATAATGCTTATGTGTAGTACCGCATATCTCTATCGCGTACTATATGTAATTGATTTCATGTAGAATCGGATGAGCAAACTCAAACTAGCACTTTTCTTCGTACCAGTGAAGCATACTTTGACACTCAGCCCGATATTTCCTGATTGATTTGCCGACCTTAGCTTGCCTACCGGTGTTTTGCAATTAGCCTCGAGCGAGCTATTATCCTTTGGCGCCCCGATACCAGACCGTTGCGTAATGCATGTTTGGCCCAGCCCAATGTCGAGTAAGGTAAGCGCAGCCGTCGTCAAAAAGCTTATTAATACTTATTAATAGCATAATACTTATTAATGTGAACCTCAGCGTGGTTCACCGGTTCCTCAATGAGTAACTACGACTCGTGCGACGTGGATTCTTCCCATACCTCCCACCACCATCGATTAACATTAGAAGACACTGTCAACTAACCAATCGTCAAGATTGAATCGACCAGTCACGATCCGACGTTAAACGTCTAGGGATTATGGAACGGGCTGGGGAATAATGGTATGCTCTCTTTGGCTTGTGAGCAGGTAACGGAGCCAAATTTCCCGGGGAGCACAAAGGTACTACCACATAGATTACGTGTTCAACCCATGCGACAAGACAATTACACATCCTGTGAAGCGCTCCTGTGACTTGATAAACTGCGTAGCTTCGTGGGACCGACCGAGAAAAGTGAATCCCGTAGGTCCGCCCTTGAGGTTATGATATCCGGGGTCTGGGCATTGCTTTGGAGCGCTCCTGCGTCTTGATAAACTCCGTAGCTTCTTGGGACCGACCGAGAAAAATGAATCCCATAGGTCCGCCCTTGAGGTTATGATAGCCAGGCTTGTATGGGCTTTGCGCTTTAGAAGTGCGCAATGTAGCAACGTAACGGCACAGTTACATTAAGATAAATACACGCTTAAAATTTGTCCCATAAATCCCGAAATACAAAACGGTCCTTAGTCCTTCGCCAATAAAAATAAATGTCTGATGTTGGGCACATTTTGCAGAGTTATTCATCCTCTATGTAGATGCATTTGATGTACTACTGTTGTCATTATTTACACTGCAGGGTTGGGTCAAAAGTGGTTTTTTAATTAGAAGAGACGCAAAATACACGAACATGCCAATATCGCTATAATCCCTCAAGTATTTTACGGTTGTTGCTGGCTCATTTCATAAAACTATTCATTCGCTATGCAGCTGCAAACTCCTATTGTTATAATTTCCGCTGCAGGAATGGGTCAAAATAGGTTTTTGAATGGGTCCAGAAGAATCAAACTGGACGAAAACAGTAATATCTCATTCACCGCTCGAGCTATACCGGAGTTATAGGCGTCTTTTTGTAAAGCAATTCATAATCTATGCAATTCTGGCTTCTCCCTGGGGTTAGGAGCGACCGCCACCCATATCTGGTCTCCCCAGGTTCGCGAGAAGCTGCCCACTGGTTCATACCGCCTACGGCTGGCGAACCAATGGGCAACCTCCAATACTTTGCAGGTCCCCCCGGATCAGATAGAGTAGAAACCACGAACATGAGAGACCAGCGGTTCAAGTTTTAAACCCAAAGATACTGGTACAGTGAAATAAATAATACAAACGTAGCGTTGAATTTATGGTTGATGCCGGAGCACCTCACAATTTAAACAAAAATCACCACACATGAAGAAATTTACATATAGTAAAATTATGTACGTAAACCGGTAGCCGCCATCATATTTGTCGCGACGCCCAGTACAAGGTGGCCTCCCCTGGTTTCATGCACAGGGCGCCCCGATTAGTCACCCTCAAAATTTGACCCGTTGGAGAAGCCAATTACTAACTTCATAAAGCGTGCTACTACAGCCATTATTTCCATTGCAGGGTTATACCAAAACGTGTAATGTGCCCATGAGACCAAAAAACACGAAAACGACAATATCTCCGGAACTGCTTGAGCCACATGGGCGTTATCGCCAAAAATCACTCGAGATATATTGGACTTTTCGTAGAGCAGATCAGCGCTGTTTACGACTTGTTTTTAAACAAGACCAAATACGAAATAAGCGAGTATATCTACTCGACTATCCAAACAAAATTTCTGATATCCGGCTCATATTCAACACTCAGAATTCATAACATTAGCGATTAGCCAACGTATTAACTAGCATTTATACTAATCACGAAGCAAAACCGAAATATTTCTTGCAAATACAGTAGTTCATTCATTATTAAATAATTCATACAATATAATTATAATATTTATAACAAATTTATTAGTCTGATTGATTATTCGCCGTTGTTTTGCACAAATATTCATATCTATACATCCTGGCGTTTAGGATTATTCATCCATTTGTCGTTTGCAATGAATTTGTTGATGTAACATTACAACCATCATGTGTGCATCTGTCATATTTTATTGCCATCGGAGCAACTCAACCAATACTTATTAACTCTATCGATATTGCAGAACGTAGTGAAGCATAGGTGAGCAAAACGTAGTTAGGCATCAGGAACGAACAGGACGTAACAGTAAATTAGAAATTTTGGGTCGATGAACCATTGCGGCACTATACCCCCGTACCCAATGAACCATGGGCCGAAGAGTAAAAGCAACACCGGCAATGAGTTTCCCATGCCCGAAAACCCCCAGGTGCAACTTATCAGCCACCCAAGACGTCAGAACAAATTTTCAAATTTGGGTCGAGGAACCACGAGGGTACCTCAAACCCCATAACTCCAAAACCGGAGGCTTAATCGAAAAACAAAAAAGAGGCATCGGCATTTATAATTTTACTACGAAGTAAAACGAACCAGAGAAAACAATTCGAAAGTTAAGATAAAAATAACCTTGCTTCCGTGAAGAGTGCTAAAATGTGGTAAAAAACCTGTATTTTGTTGTCTGACCCCGAACCTTGCTGGCATCATACTCCCGTATATATGGAACCATGGATCACAGAGCAAAACCAACACCGGCAATGAGTTTCCCATGCCCAAAAACCTTGAAGTGAAATTTTTCAGCCGCCTAGGAAGTCAGAACAATTTTTCTAATTTTGGAACGAGGAAACATGAGAGTGCCATACCTCAAACCTCATAACTCCAAAACCGGAGGCTTAATCGAAAAACAAAAAGTGGTATCGGCATTTATCATTTTACTATGAAATAAAACCAACCAGAGAAAAAATTCGAAAGTTACGATAAAAATAACCTTGCTTCCGTAAAGGATACTAAAATGATGTAAAAACCCTCATTTTGACCTCTGACCCCGAACCAAGGGGGCGCCATACCCTTGTACCCATGGAACGACGGGTCGCAGAGTAAAACCAATACCGGCAATGAGTTTCCCATGCTCAAAAACATTGAAGTGAAATTTCTCAGCCGCCTAGGACGTCAGAACAATTTTTCTAATTTTGGGACGAGGAAACATGAGAGTGCCATACCTCAAACCCCATAACTCCAAAACCGGAGGCTTAATCGAAAAACAAAAAGAGTTATCGGCATTTATCATTTTACTATGAAATAAAACCAACCAGAGAAAAAATTCGAAAGTTACGATAAAAATAACCTTGCTTCCGTAAAGGGTACTACATTGTGTAAAAACCCTCATTTTGACCTCTGACCCCGAACCAAGGTGGCGCCGTACGCTTGTAACCATGGGTCGCAGAGTAAAACCAATACCGGCAATGAGTGTCCCATGCCCGAAAACCAAAAAGTGAAACTTTTCAGTCGCCCCGGACGTCAGAACACATTTTATAATTTTGGGACGAGGAAACATGAGAGTGCCATACCTTAAACCCCATAACTCCAAAACCGGAGCCTTAATCGAAAAACAAAAAAGGAGGCATCAGCATTTATCATTTTACTATGAAATAAAACCAACCAGAGAAAGAAATTAGAATGTTAAGATAAAAATAACCTTGCTTCCGTGAAGGGTACTAAAAACCCCTCATTTTGACCACTGACCCCAACCATAGGGCGTCATACCCCCGTACCCATGGAACGATGGGTCACAGAACAAAACCGGCACCGGCAATGAGTTTCCCATACTCGAAAACCCCCGGGTGAAACTTATCAGCCGCCCAAGACGTCATAACAAATTTTCAAATTTTGGGTCGAGGTACCATTGGGGCGCCATACCCCCGTACCTCAAACCCCATAAATCCAGAACTGGGGCCTTAATCGAAAAACAAAAAAAGAGGCATAGGCATTTATTATTTTACTATGAAATAAAACCATCCAGAGAAAATAATTCGATAGTTAAGATAAAAAAAACCTTGCTTCCATGAAGGGTACTAAAATGGGGTAAAATGGGGCCAAAACCCCACATTTTGACCCCTGACCCAGACCCCAAATCAAAAACGCTCGGGAATGTACACGGTAAATCAACTATGCCGGTTCGAATGAGCCCAAGATCATGAAAATCGGTTAAGTCATTGTCGAGTTATGGCCGATCATACACACAGAGAGACGGAATTTAAAAGATTTCACCCCTGCAATACACAATCTCCACTACGTTTCACTACGTTCTGATTAAAATTCTTCGCAGTGAAATCAACTTTCATTTTGGTAACTAACAATATCGGTAATAACCTACAGCCGAAATTTGGTGGTGTCAGATCACCTGAACTGTGTAAAATTAAAATCTGACATTTTATAAGATTACCTACAAATGTAACAGTATGTGTTATTAATGAAACCAATGAACTGAGCCAACCTGTAAAGTATGATAAGATTGTGTTTCGATCATTCGCTTTTCAACAGCCGGTACAGGCAATTGTTTCACCGCGGTCAGATTTGCAACACACTGCCAAACACGATGTGCTGTTAATAAGCACAGACTCGGAACCGCAGTGCAGTGAACCTGTCCAACGATGAGTTCGTTTTCGACCGCGATAAATACTCGAGTATCATTGTAACCCCATGAAAATGCAGTTACGGATTTCTGTTAAAAGAATAGACGACATTAGGTGATTAAGGTCTTCGTAGGCACATTAGATCAAAGCGCATGTTATAAAAAGTGTTCACCGCTGCAGCTACTGGCAACTTCATATTAAAAGTTCAGTTTTGGTAAGTTTTTAGAATCCAATTACCAAACCAGTAAATTTTATATATTACGGAAAATACGCCCTAAAATAAAATATGTGATGCTAACTTTACACATACAATTTTACAGAAAAAAGCCGGCGATTACAAGAAGCTTTACAATTTCTATTATCACAATTTATCTTTGTAATTCGCATTACTCATACTTTATTTTGCAACAAAAGATAACAGAATTACCAAACCAATAGTAACAACGTTATTTACACAAAATTATAAAGTTACGCTAGTAACTCTATCGAGATTGCAGAACGTAGTTAAGCATAGGTACACCTACGCCTTTTGCGTGCACAGCCAATAAGCTCTCGATAGCATACGTCGATATGCTATGTGGATATCACACATTACCGCACAAGTTAGAACAAAAGTAACACCGACAACAAATTTCCCACCGAAAACCCCCAAGTGCAAGCTATCAGCCTCACAGGACGTCACAATAAAATTAGGAATTTTGGGTCGAGGAACCATGGGGGCGCCATACCTCCGTACATCAAACATCATAAATCCAGAACCGGAGCCTTAATCGAAAAACCAAAAAAATGCGCATGGGCATTTATCATTTTACTATGAAACAAAATTCGAAAATTAAGATAAAAATAACATTGTTTCCGTGAAGGATACTAAAATGGAGCAAAAATCCACACTTTGACCTCTGACCCTGGAACCACACCCAAATAAAAAACGCTCGGGGATGTACATGTTAAATCGACTATGCCAGTTCGAATGAGCCTAGATCATGAAAATAGAAATAGGTCAACTCGTTCCCGAATTATGGCCTATCACACGCACAGACGGAATTTAAAGCTTTCACTTATGCAAACCACAATCTCTACTACGTTCTGATAACTATTTAAAAATGCAACAACTTTTTAGTTTTGGTGAACAAATGAAAACATTTTTATGATGAGATTATTTTCCGAGTTGGACAATTTTGTTGGAGTAGCGAATGGGTTCGTAGAACTGTCGAATTAATTAAGAAATATCCTGTGGCCTGCTTGTATCAATACCTACACCGCCGTGAATCATAGTTATTTGTACATATCTGTTCTTAACCCATTTTAATATTATTTAACAAACGTTAATGTTTCAATATTTTAGAGATGAGACCAATGTTGTATAAGTTTTACTTGAATCCAAGAGTATTGTCTGACGAATGAATTACACGCATTTCAGATAAAACAAAAATCTAGGTCAAAGCTTCTCAGTTCAATTTCTGACAAGAAATTGATATCATGTTTTCTCTTCTTTGCCACATTGCTATGGCTTACAAAATGTTCTGCCAGTAGAATTTCCACTTTGCAATGTATTTCTCCACCGTAAACTGATAAAAATAAAACTAAATATAAATCCAAGTAGTCAAGTTCCACGGAAAGCCAGTGCCGAGTACTGATCTGGATCAATAAATATCGCTGCTAGACCTAAAGTTTTGTATAGGTTATTTACGAGGATTTTTAAAAAAATGGAAGCTACGTCCAGACTGGGTCGTCAGATTAAGCATTTCTGGGGTAGGAGAAAATGGGTGTATGTATCAGTTATAACCAAACTAAATTTTTGGAATACGAAGGAAAAATTACACTGATATTTTTATTGTGCTCATATTGCATAAAAAATCACAAGAGCGCTTGGGCTTTAGTTTATCAACTTTACCGGTGTTACGGATAACGCTTATTGGCTATTGTTATCAACAGTTGACATGTGTGACTTAGTATTTTCAATTTTTTTTGCAACTAATGCTATGTGGTAGAGCGCATGTGCTACTTACTAATTTTTCGCGAATGTTTTCATATATTATCGATACTTTCTGCAATCAAGTGTGTATGAAATCATCTGTACGCAAATATCAACAATCTTATTTACACGATAGCCAACGGTGAACTGTCAGTCTTGTAGCCAATCAAAGCCCACATGATATAACTATAGAACTATGACAGAACCCTTGATAGGAAATATTATGTTTTTGGACTGGAGCTAAGCTACAATGCCATGCAGTTGCTGTTTCAGACAGCACGACCTTTGTATTTCCTAAACAAAATAGAATCACCTCATTCGAACCGGGTACCGGTCGATTAAGTATCAAATGTCCGTTGCCTGAAAACAACATCAGCCGATTACTCCTCTGCTGATTAGTTTTTCCCATCGGAAGGCCTCCACTAAATCCTGCAGTTGATCCACCGGTGGTATCTCCTTCAAAACTTCCTGCAGCAGAAGAAACGTGTGGTCCCGATACTCCAGACGATCCTGTTACAGCTGTATCTTTCGTTATTCCTACTACGGCCAAATATTCAGCATTCGACGACCACTGAACTCGGACAACTATAAAAATGGTATTTCAAATATATTTATGAGTGACTATGAGAATAGAAAAGTCCAAGATCAATTGGCCAATCGAAGTTATATATATCGTGGGTTATGATTTTTGTGAAACGAATCATGGTCGCATAATTTGGCAACGTTTCTGCGTTCCACCGCGAACGGATCGAGCCATTCGCTGAGTTAGTTATACATAGAATTTATGAATTTTTCGACAAGAAACTAGAAAATTTTTGGTACCAATGGAGAGTCATAGACGAATAGACAAGTTGACTATTTTCGGGCTGGGTCAAGAATAACAAAAACAATTCCAGTTTTGTTTATTTATAATAAATAATTAATAAAATAAATAAATAAATAAATAATAAATTATATAATAAAAATAATTTATTATATGGAACAGAGTTCATCGCTATATAGTTGCATAAATTTTCATTCTTTATTTCACACCGTAATAGTTTCAATTCCCGGAACCAGCCCATATCAACGACGAAGCACGACAAAACGTAAGTAGGCTCAAGTCTATCTTTTTGACAAGTACAATCATTATCTCAGATCAACATAGTTCTTATGTCAGTGGGACACCAAACATTCCCGGGAATCCCTACGTTCATCCTACCATTAACCATTCTCATCGCAATCCTCAACTTCGGTTTAGACGGTGGATCGTACCGTATACTTTTCCGGCACATACTAACATTATAGAAGGACTGCGGTCGCGTTTTAAATACTTTGGCCGGCGCCGTTGTGGAATGTCGTTTCGCCGATTCTTGATTGAGGCACTTCTGCAGGGAATTCGGCGAACGCCTCGATATTACCGTTAGAAAGTATGTTAACTCAGTACTTTGTATGCATAGTTTGTTAACGATTTGTAACAATTGATATTTTTCGCAATAACTATCACGGAGATTATTGTTATATACCAAAACGTGTGGAAAAAATTAGCGGCATGGGATAAGTTTTGAGGGAGTTATGAGTTGATTCAAAATTTTGGCCAGCATTTTAATGTATTTTATATCAATACGCCGGTTTACCTGATACAAATCGCTACATGTTACACATTTTGTTTGGCAATGCTAGATAAATTATCTCTATTGCACGTCACCACTTTTATTGATATGCCCAAAATTTTACAGCCCTAGGGTGACATACATCATGTATACATTGCGTTCATTTATTTGCTATGATGGCAAAGTAGAGCACTCCATCGTCATGATATATGGTAGAGATGATACAAAAGCCAGATTTTCAACTCCTTTCGGCTTTTCATGAACCATGTCCAGCTCGACTATGTGCTTCCAATTGAAAGTCAGAGTCGGCTCGGCTCTTAGTTACCTGCATTGCTTCTACGCAGAGTTAACAGCAATACAAAGAGCCGAATTTAATTAGTCTGTGGCATAGTGGTATGACGGTAGCTTCTCATACAATGATAAGGCTTAATGTGTAAAAGGCCCGATTACGATGTGGGTGAGGTTCTCATCTTACAGCCGGGAAACTTTCGATAAAGTATTTTCTAAAAACCCACATACCGTTTATTTACTAGTAATAATTCCAATACTGTGATAGTCGGCTATCAGTTAGTTCTGGCTAGGAACGGCTTCCGGTCTCGTCAGTTATTTCTCAAACAGATGCGGTCTCTACAAATTTAGATGTTGGACTCGGCTTGTCACTACAGCTCAATCTAGACTATTGAGTAGAAAGATAAGAGAACCGATAACAACCAGAAAATACGTAAAATACCTTTACACCAAATTTTTCTGTCATATATCAAGAATTTGATTTATCATATTTATCAACGCTACACAACCTACAATTATTACAGTGTTTTTATAACATTGTCGCACACAGCACATCTGATGATATGCGCATAAGAATATCTTTCCCAGGGCGGACATGACCATATGGAGACGCGGAATATCAATGGCAAAACTGGTTACTACACAAGATGAAAATAGTACCTGGCAACGTGCCAGATCACTAAAACCTAAGAGATTTCCGGAAATTAGCTAAGGGCAAAACTGCCTGAATAAAAATAACAGTAGAGATATAATATAAATGTCAAAAAATTTTCGTCTGAATGGAGGAAATATTGACTGCTAAAGAGTTTTTAAAATTTTGCTACACCGAAAGATACCCTGTATCGAAAATGAAACAATTAATAAAAACCAAATAAGCCAACGGGTGTAATTACTGTGACCCTGCGATATGTCAGGGCAAAAAATTTGATCATGAATACTCATATTACATATAGTGGCATAAGTAAATACATTTGAAAATAAATTTAATTCGAAAAATAATCCAGAAATAAAAAAACTATGTTCGGCATGATTTCAGCGAGATTTGACTGGTTGTAATCCCATAACTTTATGCAGAGCCAAGGTACCTTAAATCTGTCGAATTTGTAGACTATTGCTGTCTCGAGAATTGTTGAATGGTACTTTTTAACATAGTAATGTAAAACGGTTAATAGGTTATGACTGTTTATAAAAAGGAGAAAAAGATGGAAGAGAAGCAAGTAACCAGTAATAAAATGCGGTCAAATAAGGTATGGCTTGAAACCTCGACCTAATGCAAGTGCTTACCAACTAGTCAGACACATAAACAAACCCAAGTACACCAGGTCCGAAATCTGATTCCAAAACACCACTGAACATGTACCACGATTTGGAAATTCCCGAATCAGACAGTTCGTGGGGGTTGTTGCCGGTAAGCCGCAATTTTGCATTTTTTTAATTAAAAATCTCGGGTTGCGCCATGAAGCTCTCCTTATGCCATGCCCCAGAAAAAATCCATCTTTTGATTACAAACCAGCCCCTGCCCTCAGTACATGCCCGTCCTTAGCAAAATTTTCAACGAATACAGAACTTCAAGATTTTCCAGTAAGAATTTTCTTGAGTATAACATCAAGCCTGAAACATCATCCTTTACAACCGATGTTCACAAACGTACTTTCAAGCTCAGTGTGTCGCATAACTGGATCCAAGTCATCACATCCTCTCAAAAAATATATGGCACCGTTATCGAAACATGCTGATAAAGTTGATTGGCCATCTGTAATATTGAAGAGACATGGTTTATAACCAGTATCTCGCATACAAGCGTTGTTTCATTTCTGTGATTTTGTGTAATCACCTGTAGCAGTCTGTGTCTGATATATACCACCCGAAAACCTCTGCAAACCTGAACCCAGTGAAAGAAATCCCTAAAACCTCGTCAACCATAAACCATCGAAAATATCTGACAAAGCACAAAGTATTCGGGCTGGTCTCTAGATAACCAAACCTTCGTACCAAAATTGTTGCACTGTACGCAATACGTAACCAAACTACTGAAAGACTATATTCTGAAAATTAGGTTCATTTACATGAAATCATTAAAAATATTTGAAAAGGCATGACATAGTGGTATTTGTCCCGATATAACCAAACCATTGTTTTAAGAAACCATTGTATTCAGCATATCGAAAAACATCTAAATACACTATGTTTGATGCCGTGTACCAAACTACTGAAGACCGATAAAAATTGCGTTCTTTGCTTACTCGTGCTGGATTCTAGAAAGCCAGACCGTCGCTTTCAGGCTACCGAAAACCGTATATAAATAATTATTGATACCACGTACGCAATAAGACACCAACCAGCCTAAGAGAGACTATATTCTAGAAAAGGGGACGTTGACCCAAACCCATTAAAATCCAATTAATAAACATGAAATATGCACATTGGACTCTAGACAACCAAAGCGTTATATATATTCAGCCTTCAGAAAAGCCTATACATAGACCATTATTGATGCCCTGCACGCAATACATAAAAAACAATCGAAAACGCACATCTTGGAAATCGGGTTCGTCATTTGCAAAACCATTGAAACTTCACGAAAAGATACGATATAGTCACGTTGTACTCTATATAGCAAAACCATCGCATCAAAGTTGCCTGAACAGACTTCAGTGCAAGGTATAAATAACCAATTACACGCCGAAATTTGAAGAATAGCTATTTCTGGAAAAAAAGTCGAGAAATCATATACGGGTCTATAGCGACACAGGGGGAGTTCCGAAAAGCCTGGTCAGCACAGATGTAGATCTCGATGAGCTCATACTGTCTGCATAACCATTCTGATGGTAGCCACCTTTTTTCGATGCGAAGCCTGTGTCGCGAAATATGGGCAGCGAAACACGCTCAGACTTGACAAAGAACCTGCAATGCCTGTTTTTGCCATTTCGACCTCTAAGATGGGGTCGGAGCCGTTCGCGTTCAACTGACGGGTACATCATCGGCACTTCTGCTACCGAACAAACAATTGTATCGAAATCCATGCATCCGAAGATGAGCTATGAATGACAGCGACAGACAAAAAGAAGTTTTTACAATTTTCGCCCTAGCGCTCCCAGTGGAAAGTCCACCCGTTTCGCTCGCTCCGTTTTAAAAACCAAAATCTACCGGAAAAGCTGCTAAACCATGGTAATACCCACACATTGAATATTAACACTATCAAACTTAATGCTTTAAACAAAATATAATAATGTGGTCAGCGACTAAAATACACTTTACAATCAGCTGGCTAGTCGAAACCTCGGAAATTATGGCCGGGGGCCCCCCGACTCACCTGCCGGGGGTGCCGGATTTTGCCGGGGGCCAATTTTTTTGCCGGATTTTGTCGCGTTTGGACGTTAATTTTTCTCAGAAGGGGGCTTTGACCAGGAGGGTACCCGAATTTTTGCCGAGGGGCAGCCGAAAATACCAGGCCCCCGCCCACTCTTTGGACTAGCCAGATCAGTAATATCAAGAGTGCATTAGGGAAGAGTATGACACTTCCCTGCACTCAAATGTTAGCCCGTGTTTGATGATACGGGTGTTTTCGGCCTTACCCACATCCCCATTTTCTGGCGGGAGGTATCTCGTACCCCCAGTTTGTTGGGGGTGGGTCGGACCCCCCATTGCTGGGGGGGTCGGTTTATAAGCAGCTGCATGCTCAACCGACCCCCATAAATTGGCGGGTACGACCAAACCCCCCCCCAAAAAAAAAAACTGGAGGGGTCAGTGCATCTCGACCCCCCAGAAACCGAAAACGCCCGTGTCATCAAACACGTGAGTGCAGGGAAGTGTCATACTCTTCCCTAATGCACTCTTGGTAACACTGATAACAGAATTTAACAGGCATCTTGCAAAATCATAAAATTCCAATATCAGCTTAATCGTACGGTAATTAAACGTTCTCAAAAATCAGTAAAAAGGCTGCGAAAACTAATATGCATGATATATGTAATTAGCAACATATCAGAAATATGTTCGGCTGAAACCACTCTAAAAATTTGCTAATTTATCAATAGTTAAATCTACCATATTTTTTGTGCCATCAAATTCAGAAAGAATGTTCCTGTTTGCAAGGGTTACTTTTATCAGGTAAGTAACATCAATTTTGGGTGACTACCACTAGCAACTGACCTGACGATCTAACCGACGACCAGGCAAGATGCTCAATCGCGTGATCACGCCAAATCATATATCGCCCAACCATGCCCCCTTCGCCGCTCATCAAAATTAATTCGCCCGACTTTGTACCAAGAACAACCTGAAATTCCATAAAATACCGGACTTGCTTTATTACAATCCACGAAGTCTAAAAATAACATATATAAAAACTTTTTGCATTTCGCCGATGAAGAGAATACACTTTGTTATAAATAACATTCAAGCATGGACCAAAACTAGTACTTCTATCGAGATTGCAGAGCGTAGCGAAGCATAGCTACATTTACGCCTTTTGAATGCACAGCCAATCAACTTTCGATAGCATACGTCGATATGCTATATGTGGATATCATACAACACCGCACATGTTAGAACAAAACTAAAACCGCTAATAAGTTTCCCATGCAAGAAAACCTTCAACTGCAAGCTATCAGCCTCCTAAAAATAAAATCAGGAATTTTGGGCCCAAGAACCACGGACCCATGGTTCGCAGTGCAAAACCAACACAGGCAATGAGTTTCCCGAAAACCCATAAGTAAAAGTTTTGAATCAATCAGGACGACAGAACAAATTTTCGAATTTTAGGTCGATACACTACGAGAGTATCATACATCGAACCTAATAACTCCAGAACCGCAGCCGTAATCGAAAAATAAAAAAGTATTAATGCATATTATTAAAAATGCATCGGCATTTATCATTTTACTGTGAAATGAATACATCCAGAGAACAAACTCGAAACTTAAAATAAAAATAACCTTGCTGCCACGAAAGGTACTAAAATGGGGTAAAAACCCTCATTTTGACCTCTGACCCCGGAACCAGGCATCAAATCAAAAAACGCTCGGGTCGGTTCGAATCAGCCCAAGATTATAAAAATCGATTAAGTCGTTCCATAGTCATGGCCGAATCACACACAGAGAGAGACGGGATTTAAAAACTTTCACCCTTGCAACACACAATCTCCACCACGTTACACTATGCTCTGATATCTGGCTTCTAAAGGAAGTTGGTGCATTTACTTAGAAATGGAATCAAAAGAGCGCAGTATATTATATTCACAATCTGTAATCAAGTGAAACCTGCATATTTTTGTATACAATCTCGAATTATCAACAAAAATTTACACATAACCCCAAATCATACATACCAAACACAAAACCACCAAGACCAATATGAGAGTATCAATATATACGCAAAAAGACGTAAAACATAGAGAACGCCGTATACAATTAAAACTAAGATGTAAAGATTGCAAATTAATCAAAGACTAACCCCATGTTCGTCAGGTAACCATGCACCAGAAAGCACAACTGTTTCTGGATCCAGATTGGTCGACCAAATTCGTTGTCCTTGGGCAGAGCCAACAAGAACAAAACTATCGGAATACGATATCAGCGCAAGATCACCACTTGGTGACCAACTAAAATCTCGTATCTGAAAGAAAATAAATAAGGTTTCAGAACAAAATTTTTTAATAATTACAAAGCTTAGTTTTGGGATATCTTATAATGTAATTGCCGTATGTCTGTCTGTGTGTCCCAAGTTTTGGATTAGTCACATATTTTTGATCATAACTTTTGAAACTGTTTATGGATTTTTATGCGGTTTTTTGTTAGGTATAAAATCGATATGGGAATGCAGGGACAATATTTTTGGGCACCCCTTATGTTTTTTCACAATTCACCCCCTTGATATAAAAAATAGTGTCATTTTATACGTTTTAATGGTGTAAATATTCAACTGCTTCATGGATTTTGACGAACTTTTTTTCATTTCTTTAAGACGTGCCGAAAGTATCGACGAACTTTTGCAAAGGGGATGTACCTTCTAATATTGGGGACCCCCTTTATCTTATAATGTCATTGCCGTATGTCTGTCTGTGTGTCCCAAGTTTTGGATTTGCCACATATCTTTGATAATAACTTTTGAAACTGTTTATGCATTTTTATGCGGTTTTTTTGTTGGGTAGAAAATCGATATGGGAATGCAGGGACAATATTTTTGGGCACCAGTTATGTTTTTTTCACAACCCACCCCCCTTGAAATAAAAAAATTGTGTCATTTTATACGTTTTAATGGTGTAACTTTTCATTTTTTTCTTCAGAACTTTTTTTGTTTCATTTCTTTAAGACGTGCCGAAAGTATCGACAAACTTTTGCAAAGGGGATATACCTTCTAATATTGGGGGACCCCCCTTTATCTTATAATGTAATTGCCGTATGTCTGTATGTGTGTGTCCCAAGTTTTGGATTTGTCACATATTTTTGATCATAACTTTTGAAACTGTTTATGGATTTTTATGCGGCTTTTTTATTGGGTAGGAAATCGATATGGGAATGCAGGGACAGTATTTTTGGGCACCTCTTATGTTTTTTCACAACCCACCCCCTTTGAAATAAAAAAATAGCGTCATTTTATAAGTTTTAATGGTGTAACTATTCAACTGCTTCATGGATTTTGACGAACTTATTTTGTTTCATTTCTTTAAGACGTGCCGAAAGTATCGACGAACTTTGCAAAGGGGATGTACCCCTAATTGGGGGACCCCTCTTTAAACTATCTTATAACGTAATTGCCGTGTCTGTCTGTGTGTGTCCCAAGTTTCGGATTTGTCACATATTTTTGATCATAACTCGTTTGAAACTGTTTATGGATTTTTATGTGGTTTTTGTTGGGTAGGAAATCGATATGGGAATGCATGGACAATATTTTTGGGCACCCCTTATCTTTTTTTTCACAACACCCCCCTTGAAATAAAAAAATTGTGTCATTTTATACATTTTAAAGGTGTAACTTTTCAACTGCTTCATGGATTTTGACGAACTTTTTTGTTTCATTCCTTTAAGACGTGCCGAAAGTATTGACGTACTTTTGCAATGACGTTGTACCCCCTAATTGGGGGACCCCCCTTTAAACTATCTTATAATGTAATTGCCGTATGTCTGTCTCTGTATGTGCCAAGTTTTGGGTTTGTCACATATTTTTGACAATGACTTTTGAAACCGTTTATGGATTTTTGTGCGGTTTTTTGTTGGGCAGGAAATCGATATGGGAACGCATGGACACTATTGTTGGGCATCCCCTATGCTTGTTCCACAACCCACCCCCTTTGAATTAAAAAATAGTGTCATTTTATAAGTTTTAATGGTGTAACTTTTCAACTGCTTCATGGATTTTGACGAACTTTTTTTGTTTCATTTTTTAGGACGTGCCAAAAGTATCGACGAACTTTACAAAGGGGGTGTACCCCTAATTGGGGGACCCCCTTTTAAACTATCTTACAATGTAATTGCCGTGTCTGTCTGTGTGTCCCAAGTTTCGGATTTGTCACATATTTTTGATCATCACTTTTGAAACTGTTTATGGATTTTTATGTAGTTTTTTGTTGGGTAGGAAATCGATATGGGAATGCATGGACAATATTTTTGGGCACCCCTTATCTTTTCTTCACAACCCAGCCCCCTTGAAATAAAAAATAGTGTCATTTTATGGTGTAACTTTTCAACTGCTTCATGGATTTTGACGAACTTTCGCAATGAGGTTGTACCCCCTAATTGGGGGACCCCCCTTTAAACTATCTTATAATGTTATTGCCGTATGTCTGTCTGTGTGTGTGCCAAGTTTTGGGTTTGTCACATATTTTTGACCATGACTTTTGAAACCGTTTATGGATTTTTGTGCGGTTTTTTGTTGGGCAGGAAATCGATATGGGAACGCATGGACACTATTGTTGGGCATCCCCTATGCTTGTTTCACAACCCACCCCCCTTGAAATAAAAAAATTGTGTCATTTTATACGTTTTAATGGTGCAACTTTTCATTTTTTCTTCAGAACTTTTTTGTTTCATTTCTTTAAGACGTGCCAAAAGTATTGACGAACTTTTGTAAAGGGGATGTACCTTCTAATATTGGGGGACCCCCTTTATCTTATAATGTAATTGCCGTATGTCTGTCTGTGTGTCCCAAGTTTCGGATTTGTCACATATTTTTGATCATCACTTTTGAAACTGTTTATGGATTTTTATGTAGTTTTTTGTTGGGTAGGAAATCGATATGGGAATGCATGGACAATATTTTTGGGCACCCCTTATCTTTTTTCACAACCCAACCCCCTTGAAATAAAAAAATAGTGTCATTTTATGGTGTAACTTTTCAACTGCTTCATGGATTTTGACGAACTTTTGCAATGACGTTGTACCCCCTAATTGGGGGACCCCCTTTAAACTATCTTATAATGTAATTGCCGTATGTCTGTCTGTGTATGTGCCAAGTTTTGGGTTTGTCACGTATTTTTGACCATGACTTTTGAACCCGTTTATGGATTTTTGTGCGGTTTTTTGTTGGGCAGGACATCGATATGGGAACGCATGGACAATATTTTTGGGCACCACTTATGTTTTTTCACAACCCACCCCCCTTGAAATAAAAAAAATTGTGTCATTTTATACGTTTTAATGGTGTAACTTTTCATTTTTTTCTTCAGAACTTTTTTGTTTCATTTCTTTAAGACGTGCCGAAAGTATCGACGAACTTTTGCAATGAGGTTGTACCCCCTAATTGGGGGACCCCCCTTTAAACTATCTTATAATGTAATTGCCGTGTGTCTGTCTGTGTGTGTGCCAAGTTTTGGGTTTGTCACATATTTTTGACCATGACTTTTGAAACCGTTTATGGATTTTTGTGCGGTTTTTTGTTGGGCAGGAAATCGATATGGGAACGCATGGACACTATTGTTGGGCATCCCCTATGCTTGTTTCACAACCCACCCCCCTTTGTTAACTAAAATAGTGTCATTTTATAAGTTTTAATGGTGTAACTTTTCAACTGCTTCATGGATTTTGACGAACTTTTTTTGTTTCATTTCTTTAAGACGTGCGGAAAGTACTCGACGAACTTTTGCAATGAGGTTGTACCCCCAAAATTCGTGGACCCCTTTTAAACTATCTTGATAAATGTAATTGCCGTATGTCTGTCTGTGTATGTGCCAAGTTTTGGGTTTGTCACATATTTTTGATCATAACTTTTGAAACTGTTTATGGATTTTTATGCGGTTTTTTGTTGGGTAGGAAATCGATATGGGAATGCAGGGACAATATTTTTGGGCACCCCTTCTATTTTTTTCACAACCCACCCCTTGAAATAAAAAAATAGTGTCATTTTATACGTTTTAATGGTGTAACTATTCAACTGCTTCACGGATTTTGACGAACTTTTTTGTTTCATTTTTTAGGACGTGCCGAAAGTATCGACGAACTTTACAAAGGGGTGTACCCTTAATTGGGGGACCCCCTTTAAACTATCTTTCAATGTAAATGCCGTGTCTGTCTGTGTGTCCCAAGTTTCGGATTTGTCACATATTTTTGATCATCACTTTTGAAACTGTTTATGGATTTTTATGTAGTTTTTTGTTGGGTAGGAAATCGATATGGGAATGCATGGACAATATTTTTGGGCACCCCTTATCTTTTCTTCACAACCCAGCCCCCTTGAAATAAAAAATAGTGTCATTTTATGGTGTAACTTTTCAACTGCTTCATGGATTTTGACGAACTTTTGCAATGAGGTTGTACCCCCTAATTGGGGGACCCCCCTTTAAACTATCTTATAATGTAATTGCCGTATGTCTGTCTGTGTGTGTGCCAAGTTTTGGGTTTGTCACATATTTTTGACCATGACTTTTGAAACCGTTTATGGATTTTTGTGCGGTTTTTTGTTGGGCAGGAAATCGATATGGGAATGCGCATGGACACTATTGTTGGGCATCCCCTATGCTTTTTTCACAACCCCACCCCCCTTTGAATTAAAAAAATAGTGTCATTTTATAAGTTTTAATGGTGTAACTTTTCAACTGCTTCATGGATTTTGACGAACTTTTTTAAATAAAACTAACAACTTTTGCCAATGACGTTGTACCCCCTAAATTAGATGGAGCCCCTTTTAAGCTTATCTTATAATGTAATTGCCGTATGTCTGTCTGTGTTTGTGCCAAGTTTTGGGTTTGTCACATATTTTTGACCATGACTTTTGAAACCGTTTATGGATTTTTGTGCGGTTTTTTTTGTTGGGCAGGAGAGTCGATATGGGAACGCATGGACAATATTTTTGGGCACCCCTTATCTTTTTTTCACAACCCACCCCCCTTGAAATAAAAAAATTGTGTCATTTTATACGTTTTAATGGTGTAACTTTTCATTTTTCTCAGATCTTTTTTTTTTTCATGACTTTTTTGTTTCTTTCTTTTTATCCGAGTTTATGGAAGTATACGAACTTTTGCAATGAGGTATGTACCCCCCTAATTGGGGGACCCCCCTTTAAACTATCTCATAATGTAATTACCGTAGTCTGTCTGTGTGTGTGCCAAGTTTTGGATATGTCACATATTTTTGATCATAACTTGAAACTGTTAATGGATTTTTATGCGGTTTTTTGTTGGGTAGGAAACCGATATGGGAATGCAGGGACACTATTTTTGTGCATCACCTACGCTTTTTTCAAAACCCACACCTTTTGAATTGAAAAATAGTGTCATTTTATACATTTTAATGGTGTAACTTTTCAACTGCTTCATGGATTTTGACGAACTTTTTTTGTTTCATTTCTTTAAGACGTGCGGAAAGTATCGACGAACTTTTGCAATGAGGTTGTACCCCCTAATTGGTGGACCCCCTTTAAACTATCTTATAATGTAATTGCCGTATGTCTGTCTGTGTATGTGCCAAGTTTTGGGTTTGTCACATATTTTTGACCATGACTTTTGAAACCGTTTATGGATTTTTGTGCGGTTTTTTGTTGGGCAGGAAATCGATATGGGAACGCATGGACAATATTTTTGGGCACCACTTATGTTTTTTTCACAACCCACCCCCCTTGAAATAAAAAAATTGTGTCATTTTATACGTTTTAATGGTGCAACTTTTCATTTTTTCTTCAGAACTTTTTTGTTTCATTTCTTTAAGACGTGCCAAAAGTATTGACGAACTTTTGTAAAGGGGATGTACCTTCTAATATTGGGGGACCCCCTTTATCTTATAATGTAATTGCCGTATGTCTGTCTGTGTGTCCCAAGTTTCGGATTTGTCACATATTTTTGATCATCACTTTTGAAACTGTTTATGGATTTTTATGTAGTTTTTTGTTGGGTAGGAAATCGATATGGGAATGCATGGACAATATTTTTGGGCACCCCTTATCTTTTTTTCACAACCCAGCCCCCTTGAAATAAAAAAATAGTGTCATTTTATGGTGTAACTTTTCAACTGCTTCATGGATTTTGACGAACTTTTGCAATGACGTTGTACCCCCTAATTGGGGGACCCCCTTTAAACTATCTTATAATGTAATTGCCGTATGTCTGTCTGTGTATGTGCCAAGTTTTGGGTTTGTCACGTATTTTTGACCATGACTTTTGAACCCGTTTATGGATTTTTGTGCGGTTTTTTGTTGGGCAGGACATCGATATGGGAACGCATGGACAATATTTTTGGGCACCACTTATGTTTTTTCACAACCCACCCCCCTTGAAATAAAAAAAATTGTGTCATTTTATACGTTTTAATGGTGTTAACTTTTCATTTTTTTCTTCAGAACTTTTTTGTTTCATTTCTTTAAGACGTGCCGAAAGTATCGACGAACTTTTGTAAAGGGGATGTACCTTCTAATATTGGGGGACCCCCTTTATCTTATAATGTAATTGCCGTATGTCTGTCTGTGTGTCCCAAGTTTCGGATTTGTCACATATTTTTGATCATCACTTTTGAAACTGTTTATGGATTTTTATGTAGTTTTTTGTTGGGTAGGAAATCGATATGGGAATGCATGGACAATATTTTTGGGCACCCCTTATCTTTTCTTCACAACCCAGCCCCCTTGAAATAAAAAATAGTGTCATTTTATGGTGTAACTTTTCAACTGCTTCATGGATTTTGACGAACTTTTGCAATGACGTTGTACCCCCTAATTGGGGGACCCCCTTTAAACTATCTTATAACGTAATTGCCGTATGTCTGTCTGTGTGTGTGCCAAGTTTTGGGTTTGTCACATATTTTTGACCATGACTTTTGAAACCGTTTATGGATTTTTGTGCGGTTTTTTGTTGGGCAGGAAATCGATATGGGAACGCATGGACACTATTGTTGGGCATCCCCTATGCTTGTTTCACAACCCACCCCCCTTTGAATTAAAAAATAGTGTCATTTTATAAGTTTTAATGGTGTAACTTTTCAACTGCTTCATGGATTTTGACGAACTTTTTTTGTTTCATTTCTTTAAGACGTGCGGAAAGTATCGACGAACTTTTGCAATGAGGTTGTACCCCCTAATTGGTGGACCCCCTTTAAACTATCTTATAATGTAATTGCCGTATGTCTGTCTGTGTATGTGCCAAGTTTTGGGTTTGTCACATATTTTTGACCATGACTTTTGAAACCGTTTATGGATTTTTGTGCGGTTTTTTGTTGGGCAGGAAATCGATATGGGAATGCATGGACAATATTTTTGGGCACCCCTTATCTTTTCTTCACAACCCAGCCCCCTTGAAATAAAAAATAGTGTCATTTTATGGTGTAACTTTTCAACTGCTTCATGGATTTTGACGAACTTTTGCAATGAGGTTGTACCCCCTAATTGGGGGACCCCCCTTTAAACTATCTTATAATGTAATTGCCGTATGTCTGTCTGTGTGTGTGCCAAGTTTTGGGTTTGTCACATATTTTTGACCATGACTTTTGAAACCGTTTATGGATTTTTGTGCGGTTTTTTGTTGGGCAGGAAATCGATATGGGAACGCATGGACACTATTGTTGGGCATCCCCTATGCTTGTTTCACAACCCACCCCCTTTGAATTAAAAAATAGTGTCATTTTATAAGTTTTAATGGTGTAACTTTTCAACTGCTTCATGGATTTTGACGAACTTTTTTTGTTTCATTTCTTTAAGACGTGCGGAAAGTATCGACGAACTTTTGCAATGAGGTTGTACCCCCTAATTGGTGGACCCCCTTCAAACTATCTTATAATGTAATTGCCGTATGTTTGTCTGTGTATGTGCCAAGTTTTGGGTTTGTCACATATTTTTGACCATGACTTTTGAAACCGTTTATAGATTTTTGTGCGGTTTTTTGTTGGGCAGGAAATCGATATGGGAACGCATGGACAATATTTTTGGGCACCACTTATGTTTTTTTCACAACCCACCCCCCTTGAAATAAAAAAATTGTGTCATTTTATACGTTTTAATGGTGTAATTTTCATTTTTTCTTCAGAACTTTTTTGTTTCATTTCTTTAAGACGTGCCAAAAGTATTGACGAACTTTTGTAAAGGGGATGTACCTTCTAATATTGGGGGACCCCCCTTTATCTTATAATGTAATTGCCGTATGTCTGTCTGTGTGTCCCAAGTTTCGGATTTGTCACATATTTTTGATCATCACTTTTGAAACTGTTTATGGATTTTTATGTAGTTTTTTGTTGGGTAGGAAATCGATATGGGAATGCATGGACAATATTTTTGGGCACCCCTTATCTTTTTTTCACAACCCAGCCCCCTTGAAATAAAAAAATAGTGTCATTTTATGGTGTAACTTTTCAACTGCTTCATGGATTTTGACGAACTTTTGCAATGACGTTGTACCCCCTAATTGGGGGACCCCCTTTAAACTATCTTATAATGTAATTGCCGTATGTCTGTCTGTGTATGTGCCAAGTTTTGGGTTTGTCACGTATTTTTGACCATGACTTTTGAACCCGTTTATGGATTTTTGTGCGGTTTTTTGTTGGGCAGGACATCGGTTTGATCCGGTTCCCTTTGTTGTGTTTTTGTTTTGGTGTTTGTTGTTTGGTTTTTTTTTTTTTTTTTTTTTTTTTTGTTTTTTGTGTTGGTGTTTTTTTTGTTTTTTTTTTTTTTTTTTTTTTGTGTTTGTTTTTTTGGTTTTTTTTTTTTTTTTGTTTTTTTTTTTTTTTTTTTTTTTGTTTTTTTTTTTTTTTTTTTTTTTTTTTATTTTGTTTTTTTTTTTTTTTTTTTTTTTTTTGTTTTTTTTTTTTTTTTTTTTTTTTTTGTTTTTTTTTGGTGTTTTGTTTTTTTGGTTTTTTTTTTTTTTTTTTTTTTTTTTGGTGTTTTTTGTTTGTTTTTTTTTTTTTTTTTTTGTTTTTTGGGTTTTTTTTGGCTTTTTTTTTTGGTTGTCTGTCTGTGTGTGTTTTGGTTTGTTTTTTTTTTTTTTGTGTTTTGTTTTTGGGTTTTTTTGTGGGAGAAAGATATGGGAACGCATGGACAATATTTTTGGGCACCACTTTGTTTTTTCACAACCCACCCCCCTTGAAATAAAAAAAATTGTGTCATTTTATACGTTTTAATGGTGTAACTTTTCATTTTTTTCTTCAGAACTTTTTTTGTTTCATTTCTTTAAGACGTGCCGAAAGTATCGACGAACTTTTGTAAAGGGGATGTACCTTCTAATATTTGGGGGGACCCCCTTTAAGAATCTTATAATGTAATTGCCGTATGTCTGTCTGTGTGTCCCAAGTTTCGGATTTGTCACATATTTTTGATCATCACTTTTGAAACTGTTTATGGATTTTTATGTAGTTTTTTGTTGGGTAGGAAATCGATATGGGAATGCATGGACAATATTTTGTGGGCACCCCTTATCTTTTCTTCACAACCCAGCCCCCTTGAAATAAAAAATAGTGTCATTTTATGGTGTAACTTTTCAACTGCTTCATGGATTTTGACGAACTATTTTTCTTTTCGGCGAAAGCGACTTTGCAATGAGGTTGTACCCCGGGCCCCTCTTTCTTCTTTTTTCTCTTTTTTTTCCTTTGGTTTTTTTTTTCTTTTCTTCTGGATTTTAATGTGGTTTTTGTTGGGTAGGGAAGAAAATCGATATGGGATGCATAGACATATTTTTCGGCCCCCTTATCTTTTTTTTCACAACAAACCCCCTTGAAATAAAAAAATTGTGTCATTTTATACTTTCAAGGTCTAACTTTCAGACTGCTTCATGGATTTTGACGAACTTTGTTTGTTTCATTTCTTTAAGATGTGCCGAAAGTATCGACGAACTTTTGCAAAGGGGATGTACCCTCTATTGCGGGACCCCCTTTAAACTATCTTATAATGTAATTGCAGTATGTCTGTCTATCTGTGTCCCAAGTACTGGGTTTGTCACATAATTTTTGACCATGACTTTTGAAACCGTTTATGGATTTTTGTGTGGTTCTTTTGTTAGGCAGGAGTCGATATGGGAATGCACGGACACTATTGTTGGGCATCCCTTACGTTTTTTTCACAACCCACCCCCCTTGAAATAAAAAAAATTGTGTCATTTTATACGTTTTAATGGTGCAACTTTTCATTTTTTCTTCAGAACTTTTTGTTTCATTTCTTAACATACAATTATCAGACAAACTTTGCAAAGGGGATGTACCCCTAATTGGGGACCCCTCTTAAACTATCTTATAATGTAATTGCCGTGTCTGTCTGTGTGTGTCCCAAGTTTTCGGAATTGTCACATATTTTTGACCATGACTTTTGAAACCGTTTATGGATTTTTGTGCGGTTTTTTGTTGGGCAGGAAATGGATATGGGAACGCATGGACAATATTTTTTTGCAGCACAGCTTATGTTTTTTTCACAACCCACCCCTTGAAATAAAAAAAATTGTGTCATTTTATACGTTTTAATGGTGTAACTTTTCATTTTTTTTTCTTCAGAACCTTTTTGTTTCATTTCTTTAAGACGTCAAAACTATGGAGCGAACTTTTGTAAAAGGGGATGTACCTTCTGATATTGGGGGACCCCCTTTATCTTATAATGTAATTGCCGTATGTCTGTCTGTGTGTCCCAAGTTTTGGATTTGTCACATATTTTTGATCATAACTTTTGAAACTGTTTATGGATTTTTATGCGGTTTTTTGTTGGGTAGGAAATCGATATGGGAATGCAGGGGCAATATTTTTGGGCACCCCTTCTATTTTTTTCACAACCCACCCCTCTTGAATTAAAAAAATAGTGTCATTTTATAAGTTTTAATGGTGTAACTTTTCAACTGCTTCATTGATTTTGACGAACTTTTTTTATTTCATTTCTTTTTCAGAAGCGTACAGAAAGTATCAGAACGAACTTTGCCAATGGGGATGTACCCCCTAATTGGGGGACCCCTCTTTAAACTATCTTATAATGTAATTGCCGTGTCTGTCTGTGTGTGTCCCAAGTTTCGGAATTGTCACATATTTTTGACCATGACTTTTGAAACTGTTTATGGATTTTTATGTAGTTTTTTGTTGGGTAGGAAATCGATATGGGAATGCATGGACAATATTTTTGGGCACCCCTTATGTTTTTTCACAATTCACCCCCTTGATATAAAAAATAGTGTCATTTTATACGTTTTAATGGTGTAAATTTTCAACTGCTTCATGGATTTTGACGAACTTTTTTGTTTCATTTCTTTAAGACGTGCCGAAAGTATCGACGAACTTTGCAAAGGGGATGTACCCCTAATTGGGGGACCCCTCTTTAAACTATCTTATAATGTAATTGCCGTGTCTGTCTGTGTGTGTCCCAAGTTTCGGAATTGTCACATATTTTTGACCATGACTTTTGAAACCGTTTATGGATTTTTGTGCGGTTTTTTGTTGGGCAGGAAATCGATATGGGAACGCATGGACAATATTTTTGGGCACCACTTATGTTTTTTTCACAACCCACCCCCCTTGAAATAAAAAAAATTGTGTCATTTTATACGTTTTAATGGTGTAACTTTTCATTTTTTTTCTTCAGAACTTTTTTGTTTCATTTCTTTAAGACGTGCCGAAAGTATCGACGAACTTTTGTAAAGGGGATGTACCTTCTAATATTGGGGGACCCCCTTTATCTTATAATGTAATTGCCGTATGTCTGTATGTGTGTCCCAAGTTTTGGATTTGTCACATATTTTTGATCATAACTTTTGAAACTGTTTATGGATTTTTATGCGGTTTTTTGTTGGGTAGGAAATCGATATGGGAATGCAGGGACAATATTTTTGGGCACCCCTTCTATTTTTTTCACAACCCACCCCCTTGAAATAAAAAAATAGTGTCATTTTATACGTTTTAATGGTGTAACTATTCAACTGCTTCATGGATTTTGACGAACTTTTTTGTTTCATTTTTTAGGACGTGCCGAAAGTATCGACGAACTTTACAAAGGGGGTGTACCCCTAATTGGGGGACCCCCTTTAAACTATCTTACAATGTAATTGCCGTGTCTGTCTGTGTGTCCCAAGTTTCGGATTTGTCACATATTTTTGATCATCACTTTTGAAACTGTTTATGGATTTTTATGTAGTTTTTTGTTGGGTAGGAAATCGATATGGGAATGCATGGACAATATTTTTGGGCACCCCTTATGTTTTTTCACAATTCACCCCCTTGATATAAAAAATAGTGTCATTTTATACGTTTTAATGGTGTAAATTTTCAACTGCTTCATGGATTTTGACGAACTTTTTTTTCATTTCTTTAAGACGTGCCAAAAGTATCGACAAACTTTTGCAAAAGGGGATGTACCTTCTAATATTGGGGGACCCCACTTTATCTTATAATGTAATTGCCGTATGTCTGTATGTGTGTGTCCCAAGTTTTGGATTTGTCACATATTTTTGATCATAACTTTTGAAACTGTTTATGGATTTTTATGCGGTTTTTTTATTGGGTAGGAAATCGATATGGGAATGCAGGGACAATATTTTTTGGGCACCTCTTATGTTTTTTCACAACCCACCCCCTTTGAAATAAAAAAATTGCTCATTTTATATGTTTTAATGGTGTAACTTTTCAACTGCTTCATGGATTTTGACGAACTTTTTTTGTTTCATTTTTTAAGACGTGCCGAAAGTATCGACGAATTTTTGCAAAGGGGATGTACCCCCAAATTGGGGGACCCCCTTTAAACCTCTTATAATGTAATTGCCGTATGTCTGTCTGTGTGTGTGCCAAGTTTTGGATTTGTCATATATTTTTGATCATAACTTTTGAAACTGTTTATGGATTTTATGCGGTTTGTTTGTTGGGTTGGAAATCGATATGGGAATGCACAGACAATATTTTTGGGCACCCCTTATGTTTTTTCACAACCCACCCCCTTGAAATAAAAAAATAGTGTCATTTTATACGTTTTAATGGTGTAAAATTTTCAACTGCTTCATGGATTTTGACAAACTTTTTTTGTTTCATTTCTTTAAGACGCGCCGAAAGTATCGACGAACTTTTGCAAAGAGGATGTACCCCCTAATTGCGATACTTTAAACTATCTTATAATGTAATTGCCGTGTCTGTCTGTGTGTGTCCCAAGTTTCGGAATTGTCACATATTTTTGACAATGACTTTTGAAACCGTTTATGGATTTTTGTGCGGTTTTTTGTTGGGCAGGAAATCGATATGGGAACGCATGGACAATATTTTTGGGCACCACTTATGTTTTTTTCACAACCCACCCCCCCCATGAAATAAAAAATTGTGTCATTTTATACGTTTTAATGGTGTAACTTTTCAGGGTTTTTTTTTCTCATGAAGTTTTTTGTTTCATTTCTTTAAGACGTGCCGAAAGTATCGACGAACTTTTGTAAAGGGGATGTACCTTCTCGTGTTGGGGGACCCCCTTTATCTTATAATGTAATTGCCGTATGTCTGTATGTGTGTGTCCCAAGTTTTGGATTTGTCACATATTTTTGATCATAACTTTTGAAACTGTTTATGGATTTTTATGTAGTTTTTGTTGGGTAGGAAATCGATATGGGAATGCATGGACAATATTTTTGGGCGCCCCGTCTGTTTTCACAACCCCAGCCCCCTTGAAATAAAAAATAGTGTCATTTTATGGTGTAACTTTTCAACTGCTTCATGGATTTTGACTAACTTTTGCAATGAGGTTGTACCCCCTAATTGGGGGACCCCCCTTTAAACTATCTTATAATGTAATTGCCGTATGTCTGGCTGTGTATGTGCCAAGTTTTGGGTTTGTCACATATTTTTGACCATGACTTTTGAAACCGTTTATGGATTTTTGTGCGGTTTTTTGTTGGGCAGGAAATCGATATGGGAACGCATGGACAATATTTTTGGGCACCACTTATGTTTTTTTCACAACCCACCCCCCTTGAAATAAAAAATTGTGTCATTTTATACGTTTTAATGGTGTAACTTTTCATTTTTTTTTTTTCTTTTCAGAACTTTTTTGTTTCATTTCTTTTTAACGTTTCAAAATTATCGACGAACTTTTGTAAAGGGGATGTACCTTCTAATATTGGGGACCCCCCTTTATCTTAAATGTAATTGCCGTATGTCTGCATGTGTGTGTCCCAAGTTTGCAATTTATCATATTTTTGATCATAACTTTTGAAACTGTTTATGGATTTTTATGGGGTTTTTTGTTGGGTAGGAAATCGATATGGGAATGCATGGACAATATTTTTGGGCACCCCTTATCTTTTTTTTCACAACAAACACCCCCTTGAACTAAAAAAATTGTGTCATTTTATACATTTTAAAGGTGTAACTTTTCAACTGCTTCATGGATTTTGACGAACTTTTTTGTTTCATTTCTTTAAGACGTGCCGAAAGTATCGACGAACTTTGCAAAGGGGATGTACCCCTAATTGGGGGACCCCTCTTTAAACTATCTTATAATGTAATTGCCGTGTCTGTCTGTGTGTGTCCCAAGTTTCGGAATTGTCACATATTTTTGACCATGACTTTTGAAACCGTTTATGGATTTTTGTGCGGTTTTTTGTTGGGCAGGAAATCGATATGGGAACGCATGGACAATATTTTTGGGCACCACTTATGTTTTTCACAACCCACCCCTTGAAATAAAAAAAATTGTGTCATTTTATACGTTTTAATGGTGTAACTTTTCATTTTTTTTTTTTTTTCTTCAAGAACTTTTTTGTTTCATTTCTTTAAGACGTGCCGAAAGTATCGACGAACTTTTGTCAAGGGGGATGTACCTTCTAATCTCGGGGGATCCCCTTTATTTTTTCTTATAATGTAATTGCCGTATGTCTGTATGTGTGTATCTCCCAAGTTTTGGATTTGTCACGTATTTTTTGATCATAACTTTTGAAACTGTTTATGGATTTTTATGTAGTTTTTTTGTAGGGGACGGAGATCGATATGGGAATACATAGACAATATTTTTGGGCACCCCATCTGTTTTTTTCACAACCCAGCCCCCTTGAGATAAAAAATAGTGTCACCCTATATATTTTTATGGTGTTAGTTTTTCAACTGCTTCATGGATTTTGACTAACTTTTGCAATGAGGTTGTACCCCCTAATTGGGGGACCCCCCTTAAACTAGCAATAC
>JASANE010006606.1:0-17821 GCA_030248225.1 Trileptium ribeirensis | reverse complement strand
GTACAGATGATAACAGCATGATTTAGTCAAATTCTAGCCAGGAAAATGCTTTCACGCCTTATTTCGAAGTGAAATCTGGGATCGATAAGAACTCAAATGTAATATCCCTTTCTCATACAAGTTTTGCAAGCACGTAAAACTAATATAAGTAAAACAAAATTTCATATAGGCATAACTAATAACAGCCAAATATATGCTAAATAATATGTTAAAATTTCAACCATATACCGCCAGTCAATGACAACTTATTGTAACTATATCAATACCAATTCGATTTTTCGTGGTTTTGAGTTATTAAAATAATATTGACTGTATATAAAATCTACCGGTGCCATATCTTAGATCACTTATGTCGTGAAAATATTCAATAGTATTATTTATCACATTCCGCTAGTATTTACCATGTTACACAAAACAATGCAAAATTTTCACTTGTGTCTAAACGTAGGTATTATTTAAACCCTGCTAGTATTATTTATCACATGCCCTTAGTATTTACCATGTTACACAAAACAATGCAAAATTTTTACTTGTGTCTAAAAGAAGGTATTATCTAAACCCTGCTAGTATTATTTACACATGCCCTTAGTATTCACATGTTACACAAAACAATGCAAAATTTTCACTTGTGTCTAAACGTAGGTATTATTTAAACCCTGCTAGTATTATTTATCACATTCCGTTAGTATTTACCATGTTTCACAAAACAATGCAAAATTTTCAGTTGTGTCTAAACGTAGGTATTATTTAAACCCTGCTAGTATTATTTATCACATGCCCTTAGTATTTACCATGTTACACAAAACAATGCAAAATTTTCACTTATGTCTAAACGTAGGTATTATTTAAACCCTGCTAGTATTATTTATCACATTCCGTTATTATTTACCATGTTACACAAAACAATGCAAAATTTTCACTTGTGTCTAAACGTAGGTATTATTTAAACCCTGCTAGTATTATTTATCACATTCCGTTAGTATTTACCATGTTACACAAAACAATGCAAAATTTTCACTTGTGTCTAAACGTAGGTATTATTTAAACCCTGCTAGTATTATTTATCACATGCCCTTAGTATTTACCATGTTACACAAAACAATGCAAAATTTTCACTTGTGTCTAAACGTAGGTATTATTTAAACCCTGCTAGTATTATTTATCACATGCCCTTAGTATTTACCATGTTACACAAAACAATGCAAAATTTTCACTTGTGTCTAAACGTAGGTATTATTTAAACCCTGCTAGTATTATTGATCACAGGCCCTTAGTATTTACCATGTTTCACAAAACAATGCAAAATTTTCACTTGTGTCTAAAAGTAGGTGTTATGTAAACCCTGCTAGTGGAAAAAGACATACAAGTAACTGGTGTTAACTATTATTACATGCCGGATTTTAAACGCAATAAACGGTTAAGAAATTAAGGATATCGTGCCATAAGCTATACGGTAACGGAGTTGTCAAGAAACAGGATAAATTATGTTACGACAAAAACATAGATGAAAACCAATGAAAATAAAGCTACTACCATACATTTCCTCAGTATTAAAAGTGGCACTAATAATGAAGCACATATTTTAATATTTTGCCATAGTATGAAATATCTTTGCAAATGGTACTGATCCGACTCAATGGACATTAAAAAGCCCAGTGTATTTAGGAAATCTTATTAGTACGATACATTGAGGCTAAAAATTTCAAACACACTAGATGCCATACCAATGATTACAAATACGTCGGCCCAAGTCACCCTTAGTGGCGGAAATAAAATGCATGTCATGCCGTTCTCGATATGCTAAGCGTAAACCTTAGTCTTAGCCTAAGCTAAGGTCCCTATATGAGACATACACTAAGGCCTAAGTCTGGGGCCTGCCGCTCCCCAATCTCTAAGCTGTTCTTTTTTCTAACGATATAACGTAACGCCTCTCAGGATTACTGGTCCGATACCTGTTTAGTAAATGAAACAGTGATAATTGAATTTTTTGATACTCTGATTCACAATATGACTGTACAAGATTGGATCCGAGTTAAAGAAGACGCCACTCGGCTACGACGATGTTATATATCTGTTTTTAATCAGAATTACTTTTTCGTTGCACAAGATTGTGCCTGAAATAAACTAGACAAGACACCGCCGAGCCACGTTGACGGGACGTAATTTCTGATTGCAGAACCCTCAATTCGCTATATTGTCGCAAAAGATTGCGACTGAGAGAAAGTGGACATCGTGGAATTATGTGAACTGATGTGACATAATAATATCTCATTGTCAATCCTCAGAACCTCTATATGGCAGTGCAAGATTTTGCTCCAGACATACTGGACACAACTGGGCCGCGTTGGGCTGATATATAGCTATCTCACAGATCGTTAGACTCATTTTATCCATGTTTGCAACGAAATTCTGCTTCATAGACACCTTTCCATTTGCAACAATGAATGAAAGAGGCACAGAAGACAATAACGGATAACAATCGAATAAAATCAGCATCAAATTCGTTTTATATATACTAGTATACTTATGCTGTCTCCGTCTGTGTACACTTTTTTGTCAACATCACGTAAAAACTTTCTAACCTTTCAGAAATAGATCTTTGTGTGGGTTCAACCCATTTTGGTTTTAAAACTGTCCGTTGGGACATATAGGCTCATAAAAAATACACGCTCAAAGCGTATAAACCAAAAATGTGCGCCCAAAAATGTGCGCCCAAAAATGCTTATTCGAAATACAGTATTATTTAGTGATCAATCATCAGCGATGATTTGTATAAAAAAGTTATGGTCCATCGACCCGTAACCAAACACCAGCCCCCGTTGCAGCCATCAACTGACTAGACTCTGTTTGACCACCCTGTCACGATATTTATGTACGCGATTTGAAACAATCACTGAAAACCTAAAAGCACGAGGTGTTTTATAATACCGTCTCGCAATACGGCTGTCTATAAAGGAATTGGAAGTGGACATAGTGCCGTGTTCTGTCATTTTGTCAGTTCAATATTTGTAAAAGCAACATTGACAAATCAAAACGTCACAACAGAACAAAATGAACTGAAAATTTAAGAAATAAAATACCTGAAAGTACCTGGTTATTCTAGCCTAATTAATGTAGTAAATTGTTAACCTAATGCGATAAACCCCAAAGTATAATCACGGAATCACGGCGTATAAGTATCGGCTTCAATCCCTAAGAATTGGTAGAATCGAAGCGCGGTAAAAAAATTTTATGGACTCACAAACAGCGCGAGTTCAGTCAGAAGAATAATTAAAATGTTATCTTAAGCAAACCCAGTAAGGTATAGTAAAGTATAGGTAAGTGGATACATGTCTATATTTTTGTTTGACTTTTTTAATTTACAACTGATTATAATTATTCTACTGCAGTCCATGTTCTAAAATTGTCATGCAAATTTATGTATATTTATAACCTTATTCACATCGTATCGACTGTCAAGCCAAATAATTTGAGGAATCAAAGCTCATTGGCGCATCTGACGACTTGACAATTTATTAGAGGTGGCAAAGCAATATCTTGGCAAAGGTGATAATCTGCTGTACACTTTTATGGCTGAATAATCAATCCTCTATACGGTTTATAATCAATAACGTAAGGTTTCTGGAATAATAATCTCTAAGTTTATTTTGTTGCTGACAGACCAGAAAGGAATATTTGTCTTGTGTAAAGTAAATAACATTTGCGATTGGCGTTAGCACAGTGCACGGGTGGTTACGTTCAGACGCACAGAATTTTATTTTTGTCACGCCCAAAATAATATTTTAGCGCGATCCGTAAGTTTTTTTAGTTTGTTTTGCAGGTTAGCTAAAGGGAACCTGACGGACGTAAGCCATGTGCAAGCCTGAACCTAAGCTAAGTCCTTTATATGAGCTTTATACTGAAATCTTTATCTAGTTGCGGGACTACTGCACCAAACCCTAGTACTAAAGTTTTGTTCAATTCTTTTATTAAGGAAATAACTTTATGACCTTCAGCTTGACTTGAGCAGTAGAGATGATGGCAGAGCTATCCAAACCGGTGAGCAGGAATTTCGTAGACAGTCGGTAATAAAGCTTTTAAACTTGTAAAGCAACCATCCGCGAGTGTGTCATGAAACACAAAGTTTTATAGAGAAACTGTCTGCAGACACAATAATAGAAAATATAAACCGCGCTCACAGAACGTCAATTGCAAGTTTGAGTTGAACCACAAATCTTTAAACGTAATAAATTTCGTTATCAAACTGAGGAACTTAACACAAGTTCAGTTCGAAACTTGCCTAAATAAGCTCACGACGGCATTTTCTACGGAACAACAAGAAATTGCTTGGTTAAGCACGTTGGCGCAGCATTTCAATTTAGTTTGTGATCAACATTTTTGCGCAAAAAAATCATAATGTCGTCAGCGAAAGCTAAACTGTCAAATTTGGTGGTATTTAAGTTTATCAGGGTCATAAATAGCTATGCGATCAATAAGAGTAAATAACGATGCTTTGTAGTACACAGTAGCCAGATGTAAGGTTTATGTTATTTTTAGCTTACCACTATTTAGGCGAAATATCGCTTTTTGTGATAAAATAAACCCAATGCATCTCATTGCGTGTGTTAACGAAAATTTCACTGAACGACTCAACAAATCAATTATTTCGTGTGAAATGAATTTGGATTACACTGGACCGTTATCCTGTAATCCCTCAATCTTTAAGACGTGGTAGTCCAGGGACATACATAGACCGAGTTCCGAAGCTAGCAGGCTCACGGAGTAGCAGGCGTCCTACTTCCGGGTTGGGATGTGCGGTGCCGAAAAGCACCTATGGATTCGGTGCCTACGGCAGTTCCAGGTTTGATCAGACAATCTGTCTGTGAGGGGGGTCGGGTGATCTGTCTGGAAGGGGGTCGGAGCCTCAGGGGATGAGCATGTATGCCCGGTGTCCCATTTTTAAGAATTTTTAAGAAACAGAAGAAACAGTGCTAACCGATGAACAAGTAATAGTCTTTGAGTGCCTATTGATAAGCTCATAATTTACGTTGTATCTCCCGATATACGATCATGACTATCCGCGGAATGGCGCTGTAACGTTATGTGGAGAACAAAATAGAATTAGGTAGAAAGTTTGTCTACAAATGGTAACCTGATACCAGTGTCACTATGATAGTTTTTAAAACGCATCTCGTTATATATTTTAAGAAAACAATTACTGAAAAGTTTAGGATAACAGCAATTTTTAAACGTCAGAAAAAATGCAACCATAAATTTTTTTAATTGCTGTAATTAAAAAATAAAGTTGTTGTGAACATTGAAAGCAACATTTTGGGCCGAAGTCTACATTTCAAAGTTCACAAATTTCCTAAACTTTTTATTACAGGCTATTTCTTAATACATATTTCAGTGTTTATTGAAATGCCTGTGATTTTAGATTTCAGGGGTTATGAAGTTGCTGTCGCTTGATATTAAGTCGAATACATTTGTAAGGTCAATCCTACTACTGATAGTACCTTATAATATACTTTGCGCAGGGGCGACTGACTTTGGCTGTTAAATACGGAGCTAAGCTACAATTTAGTGGGTGATGAACTATGCAATTCTGGTCGCGTCAGACCGTGCAGATATATACATTTTCATCATGTGTTATGGTGCATGAAACACAAAAATCGAACAACTATTGTCTCTATAATTATAATGTCGCAACCAAATACTAAATATAAAGCGACAAAGTTTTAAGCGTACAAAAAGTTGACTTCAGTTAAATACATTATTTTCATGACCATTAAAAATTAATGTCCTTTGGAAATTCTATGCAATCAATTTTATTTTATATAACAATACAATAGAGTACACAACTAGTATTTTAAAAGCGAACACGCAATTGCTGAATAGTTAGAAACATATTTCTGATGACAGTTTTACTTCGTCCTGGGTAACAAATACATTTCAGCTCCTCTGTTGTGGAATCATGTTTGTATCGTTGGGTTTAACCTAGGTAATAACAACAATTAACTCAAATAATGTTTCCATGAATGTTTGGTTGACCTCATTGAAAATAAAGTTAGAGTATTTGAAGTAATCAACTAAGGTGATAAAAGAGTATGTATTTATGTCAAATTTTACCTGCGCATTGCGTTGAAAGTTTTAATTCGAAACTGCATGTCAATCAATTGACTTGGGGACACTTTTATTAAAACTTCGCTTTGGTGGTCTAGCGCTCCGTCTCCTTTTACCAATCCAGAGGTCGGGCGTAGAACTGCTATAGGTATCTTTTTGTATTCTCAGTCGTTTTCGTTTCAACAAATATAAATGACCGCATAACACATAAATACTAATAAGATAAACCTAGCGCTAAATTTTACATGATTTATCAAATATTTGGTTTCGGACAGCATTTTAATAACATATTTTCTGTGTCTATATTAAATGGGGGTTCACCCGTGGACAGAAGAAATTTACCAACAAGGTTAATTAAACCAGGCATACCGAAATTGTGCGAGGGAGGCACGAACCGGGAGCACCCGTTTCGTATCATATGGAATCGAAAATTCTACAATTTCCAGGCCGCCAATCTCTCCAATTTGAATATGTCAGCAGTAGATAATTTTCCTAGGCTAATTATGAAATATCCAATAACGTTTTTGAAATGGCATAAATCAAGACTGACAAGTTCAATGAAATTGCGTAATCGGTACACAATCATCATACAAATACTGTGTAGTAGTTAAACTAAACATTGTTAACTACAAGGCACGTCGCAAAATGTTTATTTAATAGGTGAAACCCAATGGTTCTCGCGAAGCATATAGCTATCTCGCAACTATCATGTTCTGTTTCCAGCGACGAACAAGCTAATCAAAGTTAAATTTCTTACAAAGCTAACTACACTTCTGTGGCAGTAAGATCATAAGGCTAGAACGTGTATGCTTATTCGACATTAGATAGGTATTTCTGACATAGACAGGAAAACGTTTAGCCAAATAATTGGAGTACAAAAGTACAAAAAATACGAGGAGCAATCGAGTATAAAATATAGAACGGTGCCGGTAGTTGTAAGATATTATTACCAAAAGTTTACACGAAACTGAACTTTTTGTAAAGTCGAAATTAGGGCAAGAATTATATGCAAGCTTTCTAAAACTAATCAAAGAAAACGTGCAACTATTTTCGCATTAGATTGCAAATTATCAAAAGTTGGTTACGAATTCTTGATGAAGGTCTTTAGTTTCTTGATATTCATTATGCGTTGTGTTGTACGGTATGGTCGTTTGTACAGCATTTCAACTTCAAGTTTATGTTGAGAATCGAACAATTTTGTATCTGCGATCATAAAAATTTGAAGCCAAATTTTCGGAATCCTAAAAACTTTTATGCGTGCCTATTCTAGGTTTGTACTAATTTTGTGCATTTTAAATGAGTAGCCGGCATCTGGTACGCATTGACATAAAAGCTTAGCGGTAAATAATATATTATTGTCGGAAACCACCTAACTAAAAATTTAGCTGGGTCTTTTGGAAAATTTAAAATTTAGCTGGAAATAGAACTACAGGGTTTGTAGCGAACAATTCAGCAATATTAACCCTTCTTCCTTAAAAATATAACATGACGTGAAATACCACTTTTCCACCTTACGATATAGTATGCCTAAAACAGGGAAAACCCTGCCCATCCATAACCGTTATATTGTACTCTTTGTCAAATTTGCGTTTGCAGAAAAAATATCCGTAACACCACCACAACTAATTTACATGTAATTCTAAGATGAATAACAGTAACACAACCACTCAGATTCAATTCCTACTATAAGTGTACATATCTTTCGTAAAGAAATTCGGTTTACCTAAACATAATATTGTGGTATGAAACGCGAAGTTGGAGCAAAAACAGGCAAACTGCCGCTAAAGACTAAAATAATAATTCTAAATATACACAGCTTTGCAAGTAAGATAAAAGCTGATATCTGGCAAAAAGCAATACCTAGCCATCACACAGTTACATCGTTAGAAGATATAGTACAAAGCGTCGGCAAGTGACGAAGTCATAACTACCGTAATACGAGTAAAACGTACCGCACAATGCATAATTAACCATGAAAATATATGGCAAACTTTAGCAAATACCAGGTACTCCCATAAACGCACTGGGCATGTTTATGCCAACGCTCTTGGTTCTAATGTTTCAATAACATCTCCGAGTTTGCCTAAGTATATACTCTTACAAAAATACTTAACCTAGTTCTATTGCGGAATATGGAGCACTATGACCATTTGCAGTGTGGTGACTTTTTGATTGAATCTTGAGCAGCCACAAAGATTATTTCTGTAGTTGATATTTTGCTGCATTGTAAATAGAACACATTTTTGTCAGCATACGTAGAAAAATTGTGTGATAGCTGGGAGTGAACACAATTATGTTACATAATGGATGAAAATATAATCTTAGATCTTGGCTCTAACGTATTACTAATTTTCGTAAAGCAGGAATAACAAATGACAGGTCAGTGCTCGTTACACTGTCCGTTTCTATTTAGGACGTATGACAGGTTTAGTGAGTCAAATATTTTTAAAAGGTTAACTTTTTAAAACTTTGACGAAATATCTAACGTTAGGGTTAAGCAATATTCTGTAACTCAATTATTCCTGTTTATAAGGCATAGTTGCCCCGATATATATTAATTTATTGAATGATCTTAACGAAAGGCACTAGAAGTATCAAATACCTTTAAGGTAATATGAACATAAATTTAATATCAGCTCTGGGGTAAATGATACGTGTGTCACCGAAAAGTAGCTGAAATTCGCTGAAATTTTGAACCAAATTTGCCGCAAAACTGAATACCGAGTCCATTGAACAAAATATGAAAATTTACACAAATCAGATATTTCTCGTTATCAGCAATTTCGTACAAGTGATATCGAACTGTTAACAGATTTCAATTTTTAATGATGACGCAACAGCTCGTACAGGCAAATATGTGATCACGTGCTTGAAGCATCTAAGTAGCAGTGTAGTAAAAGTCTCCTCAGTAAAATTGGTTAATCCGGTCAACGTTGCGGCATACTCTTGTTGCAGATAATACTATAAGGTTCATATAACGCAATATGCAAAAGATAATTCAAAAGAAGAAATAAGACGACGTCTGGATTTATAAATTCGTAACTACACCGGGATCGCTAGAACACACCAAGAAAAACATTTTGAGCCATCGGTCAAACAGATTCAACCACGTGTTTTTGAGTTATGACGATCAAAAGCTACATCCTAAATTATTTGCACTAGCGATGTGGTCTTAATTAAATGATACAAGGCCCTACTATCTACCATAGTTTGGAAAATTGAATTTATCCTATGAATTTAGAATGGAAAAAGAATCCGTTTTGAAACTGTAAAACTGCAAATCTATAAGGAAATAATTTGCTGTACTTTCGCACATTCAAATATGTTGCTCAAATTACGGCTCAAAATTTGATAATTTTGCTCAAGATTTTTCCGTAATATCTAGTCTGTTGTACATCACGTTACTTCGAAATTTTTTGCAATGTTTCGTTAAATTTTGGACTCAAAAATTTTTCACCTTGAGGCTATAAGATTATTTTCCTTTGTGATAGCAATCTTATTGATATCTTCTTAAATTCTAATTATTTTTGTTTCTGGTCGACTAAACTAACCTACTGCAATAGCTTGAAAAGTTGTTCACACTTTCAAATTTGTCAAGAATTGCTATGCTTGCAAGATTATGCTATTGCTATTGCTATGCAATTTGTCAAGAAAAAATGCTTGCAGATTATGATCCAAATTTGATCAAAGTTTGAGCTCAAATTCTGAGCAAAATGTTTGACCATTTGAATACAAATTTGAAGCTAAAGTTATCGGAAGCATGTTCATAAATGGCTGTCATTTTAGTTATGTATGCTTTTGCATTAATAGTATAAATGCACGCACTCCCAGAATAGATATTAACGAAACAGATCAGAAAAAAGATCATTAAATGCCATACGTTCAATGACGCATGTCAAAACATTCATTACGCAATTCGCATATTATTGATGAAAATGTTATCCAATCATCATTATTGGTCCGCTAACGTAGGACTTCACAAAAATATATTAATAGGTAGTAAAATGCAAGTGTTTAGAGATCGATATAAAAGCAGCTGCGAAATATGTCTTGCAAGTACATTTTTCGATTTAAAATGTGTTCAGTGGCAGCCGAAGACTTATTTATGTTCCAGACTCACAGCCTTGTAATTTTGTAAAGTTTAAATTTGATCTTTGCTAATACGAACAATCGTCCATGTTGGTTCGTTGGCACATCTGATTCCGCATCGAAATGTAACCATATTACCGCAATCATATATTTGTCCAGCTACAATGTTTGTGGGAATGGCATCTGCTGCATTACATAGTCGAGGTTTAGGAGCTTCGCATACAGTATATATTAAATTTGTCGGCTTATCACGGCAGGACAGAAGATTAGGAGGAGATAAAGCACATCCATCTACGTCTATCACATGTATTGTCCTAATAAGTTAGAAATTCAGAATTTTAGAATTCGCGGAAAACTGATTTTAGGCACTAGCCGCGGCTCGTTACCACAATGTGATATTGAATTTATCAATGTCTGCTTCAAATCATCGCGCTCTATCAAGTCATAAATTAATAGCAAGAAATTGCTATTAATAGTTGTACCTGTGGCCAGTGGAAACATTTACTTGCGTGTCATACTAGCTACGACGCTGTAACTTTAAGTTTGTTTCATGCAGTGTCTAATTTAGACAACTATAAACATAACCACAATATTTTATCAATTGGTGAAGAAGCTGCCGGAAGAAGATACATTGTATACCTATCACTATGGAAATGGCTCGGATGTTGAACATGGATTATTTTTAATTCATCGTACATATTTTTAAGTTTTAAAATTTTAATAAATTGAATGTCATGATAAGCAGAGTAAACTGTTCAAATGATAAGTTCTAGCTTTCTAACCATATCCCATAGAAATCCTACAACTGAAAATTTATAATATTTTGTAAATCCATATGTTAGTTAAAGATTTATATTCGCGAGAGGTATTCGGAATAATCAGACGTATCTCCGTAATCAAATAATTTTCTACATTCAGGGGTAGAACAAAATCGATTGCTATATATAGTATAAGTATAGTTTAAGAATTTACGAATATATATGGTCATTTTAACATAGCCTTCACTATATGGTTTTACTAATGAGTGCAACCATACAGGTATAAGCTATTGGAGTTTTATATTACGAGGTTGGTTTATTTTTGTCATTTGCAACTTATAATTTCAAGCCATCACAACACCTGACGTCGATGATATTTCCTGCAGAAAATCTCGCTTTGGCAACAATAATTCGTGATTGTATCGCCGTATGTCTAATAAAAAGTGAACGTCGACAGGGGTTTTTACTTAAAGTTTGTTGAGATAAGATAAATTCGCCTTAGCAATACAGACCTAAAATATGTAGCTGTTTAATATAGACAATACTTTGAAGTAAGCTTATAGATACAGCTGTGGTTTTAAAACAATAATTGTTATTAATACAACATTTATTTTTAATGATTTAGACTTTAAAATATATTCTCCAGTACACTGCGTCCGATAGCTTGAATATACGCGAATATTTGTAATTCCGCTCTTTCTGTGCCAGTTATTAAGCACTATCATACACGTTGTCCAGCTGTGTTAATAAAACATAACTATGTTTAGAAAGCTATAAAACTTTTCTTAATTAAGAGGCCTGATATTAGTAAGCAGTATATCAGATGCTCTAGGTCTAGAAATTGGTAAGCGATATATCACGGGGTCTGATAATAGCAAACGATGTATAGTTTTCTAGATGCTCTTCAGTTACACATTGTGATTTCCATAAAATACGATGAATGGTGCGTGCTTACATTTACCAAATATCGTATTTGCCAAGGTCTTATAAACTTTAACTCCGGCAGAACAGATATATTTGCAATGGAGAACAGAAGATAACACGAGTAGCAAATAGATAAGTTTCAGACTCATCACAGTCTAATTCACATTAATAACCAATATGTGAAATTGAATAGAGGACATAACCAACGGTTTTAATTATTTATATTTGTAGATCGAGCATGAAGTGTCCGCTGTAAATTCAGATAACTATCCATTATTTCACACAATAATTTTACAATAATAAGAACAAGAATGGAATAAGAATAAATTAGAGTATAATATCATCGAATTCTTTTACATTTGTCTTGCAAGCTGGTAATTGTTGAATAATTTGATTTAGCTGTACTTTAATGACTAAAATATATCTGAGAAAATAGTATAAACAAGGAATGTGCTCTGACAACAATGTTAAAATAGTTCTTACTTACTTACTTACTCATTTACAGAATTTAATAAGTTAAAGTCCGAAATGATTGCTGTTTGGGAAGCGATATTAATGTAGTCGATAAAACGTATAAACATGATAAACCGAAACATTGTAGAAAATAACGAAAATAAAATTACCAGTTACAGGATACTTTGTTATTATCAGAAATGTATAAATGGACATACATCTTTCACATTGGATTAGCTAGGCCAAGTTTTGGTATTTTATCTATCCTTGCTGGGCTGGCGCCGTAGGCCGGGGCGGTGGCGTGAGCCACCCCAAGTCCACGCATTCAAAATCTAGCCCCAAAGAGTGAGTTTATTCTTGTTAGTTGTATTTTTTAATTATTGTAAGCTCCAATGTTAATCACCCACGATCGCTAAAATATTAGCCGAGCCAGTTTCATTACGAAAATGGGTTAGTGATGACGTAAGGCGTAATGTCAAAAAGAATGTACCAAACAACAACGGCACAGTAAAAATTTTGAGTTCAGCCCTTCATTTAGGTAGTAAAAATATTTAGATAAATAAATACGAAAACTAAATTGAAGCGGAATCTGGGAGCGTTCTAATAAGTGCGTTTTTCGCCTCTGATGTTTCACTATATTAATACTATTATTGTATAGAATCGAATAAAAATTCTAAATTAAAATTACGCGACTTAAAACTTACAAATAAATCACAAAATGCAAAAACTATGCTTTATTAAACCACCAAAATGGTAGTTTAAATGCACGAAATTAATGTAATAACGTACTCACTTGCTGGAACCAGTTTAACAGAGTAAAACAAATAAATGCTTTTTGTCATAGCTGCCAGGGTATGACATTCTTTTCGGGGTCAGTGAAACTGCGTTTATGATACATATTATTCCCTGACATTACTTAGCAATGGTATGGGTATAATCACATGTGCTCAACTCACAACAAAATCAATTTATTTTGTATATATAACGTTATTAGCAATAATCTCAATTTCTAGGCTCGGACGTTGTCGCCGATTCACACTGCAAAGGCAGCGCCCGACATCCGATTTAAGTCTTAGTGATAAATTCCATTGCGCCATTCCAATTCTGAAATTAGCTGTCAAATATAGATCTTGAATATCGGTATTAAATCATTATTACAAGATATAACAGGTAACACTACGCAATATTGCATATATAATAAAAGACATGAATGCAGACCACAATTACCTTAACAGTCGGATACAAAACGTATGTGATTGTAACAGTATTAAGGAGATATCCCTTACCTGGAATTCAGTTTGGTTTGGTTATGATGTCCTGGAAAGGAATCTGTCATCAGCTAAGACTTGGTCGCAACTTATATGCTAAACTGAGGTGAATCAAAATGAGTTTACTAAATATTTTAATCTATCGGCAATGCAAACATTGTTATTATGGGCTCTAAATTAGCGTCGATCTTTATAAAGCCTTTCATAAAAAATTGTTAAACAAAGATGGCCGTGGGTGATTGTTAAGATGCTCGCGTCAGAGTCTCTTTCTGGTAGGGTTGACCCTCGTGAAGACGTTTGTGTTTAACATATTCTCTAATATATTTCGGTGCTCGCCAACTTTGGTATAACTGTTCGTAAAAATACATTAACAAAATTTTATATTTCCAAGCAGTAGCCCTTCCTCGCTGTTGTCAGCATACAATCTAACTGTTGACAACATAGCTAGAAACACGAAAACAATTTGAAACTTTCGAAACTTTAATTTTCGCATAGCAATCAGTAAGTGCGGCTAAATCGCGATTGTTTACGCGTTACATTGTTGCTTCTGTTGTGAATATGCATTCAACGTCGTACCGGGGATGATGCCGTTTCATCACGACCAATATCTTCACTTCGGGTTTAACAAACAGAATATTGTTAATTTTCAGTACGAGAACGTTGTCGAATCGTTCTGCAAAGGTAACTGTTGACTTATGCGAACGAAGGAGATATAAACTAAATTGCGAAAAACGTTGTTATGAATTTTTCAGCGGTATAACGTATCGAAGTTGTAAACTGTTGTGACCCATTTCTATTAGGAAATAGACAGTCATACACGCACCAAAAATTAGGCACGGCCACATACTTTTTGACAGCAAAACTTATTAGTCATAACTGCACTCCGCACTATATTGTATTCGAATTTCTCATTCTTTGCGTAATAAACGCTAAAAGCTTTTGTAACTAAAGAGTGTACGTTAACATGTCTGAACGCTCGATTTGTTGCTGCTGCACTAAAAGATTTTGTAACTAAAGAGTGTACGTTAAAATGTCTGAACGCTCGAATTGTTGCTGCTGCACTAAAAGATTTTGTAACTAAAGAGTGTACGTTAAAATGTCAGAACGCTCGATTTGTTGCTGCTGCACTAAAAGATTTTCTAACTAAAGAGTGTACGTTAAAATGTCTGAACGCTCGATTTGTTGCTGCTGCACTAAAAGATTTTGTAACTAAAGAGTGTACGTTAAAATGTCTGAACGCTCGATTTGTTGCTGCTGCACTAAAAGATTTTGTACTTAAAGAGTGTACGTTAAAATGTCTGAACGCTCGATTTGTTGTTGCTGCACTAAAAGATTTTGTAACTAAAGAGTGTACGCTAAAATGTCTGAACGCTCGATTTGTTGTTCCTGCTAGATATATTACAAATCAGTTGTAGCACAGCCAGCCGTGACTTCAAACCTTGTACGCGCGAATCTAATTCAAATCTAGTTTTAGTCGTTCGAACTGTTGCAGGCGCACTCGTTTGAACTCGTCATGACTATGAGCATAAATCTTTAAGCATACGTTGGCTAGGCTGTGCTTACAACTATTAGATGTAATCTACACACTGCAGCCATGTCTGAGTCCATATTCTCTGACTGACCAGTACGTGTTTTGTGTAATTCGACAACACTGAGTGTTGATTTGTCATATTTCCTTATCTACAATGCTTTTGTTTCTATGAAATTTTGACACGGATGTTAGTGCACTGAGTGATTTGAAATAGGGAAATTGATTAAGTGTTCACTTAAAAATTTAAACAGACAACCGTATTGACAGGGAAACATAATATATGGAAACGCTGAGAATCTCAGGGGCCGCAGTTAATATCACACACAATGATGAACATTTACGTGGATAAATGTAAAGCTTGCATCGTCACAACAATGGAAACCCTCTAAAATTAGCTTTATTATTATTATGTATAAATACCTAAACAAAATAGAAAATAGTACGAAGTCGTCGAAAAGTTAATTAAGAACTGGTTCATGTAACTACTTTTTAAATTGTTAACGAGGATCATACATTTATTTATATACATTGGCTACATATGCTTGGCTTACAGTTTTGATAAATAGAGAAGCTGTGACACTGGTACAACATAACAGAGATTGCTAATATATAAACAATCACATCGTTACTTATATATACAACCTAACTTATAAAAGTCACGAAATTAAACTTTGGCATCTATAAGTTTATATATCAGTAGTTTGACAGTTCAGTAATGATTAAAAAAGCTCAGTAGAAAATATTAAGTTAGGTAAATGCCAAACCTGTGACGCTGGCACAACATTATATAGATGACTAACATTTCAACAATCACTTCCTTATTCCTGGCTGAAATCTTACTTTTAAGTCATGAAATTAACTTTCGACATCTATAAGTCTAGTTGTATTAGTAATATGACACTTCAGCAATGATTAAAAAATCTCTGTAGAAAATATCAAGTTTGGTAAATGCAAAACTAGTGACACTGGGACAGCATTACAGAGATCGCTAATATTTCATCAATTACTTCGTTACTTCTATTTGTAACCATACTTTGAAGTCACAAAATTAACTTCGACATTTATAAGTTTAGTTATATTGGTAATTTGACACTTCAGTAATCATCAAAAACCATGAGGAGAAAATGCCAAGATAGGTAAGTGCAAAACCTGTGAAGCTGGCACAACGTTACAGAAATTGCTAACATTTCAACAATCAGTTCATTACTCCTATTTGGAACGTTACTTTTAAGTTATTAAATTAACTTTTGACATCTATAAGTTTAGTTATATTAGTAATTGGACACTTCTATAATGATTGAAAAAGCTCACTAGAAAATATCCTCATTTGTTTATAAATATGTTGACGGACACGCTTAAACGAAGTTTACATTTCCATGAGTTCCACCTTCAGTATATTTCGGAATCTTTTAAGAGACATGTTCTATATGTATAAAATTAGTTAAAGAACAACTGCTGTGCAACGCGCAATGACCAACGTCACATCAGATGAAGCTTAAAATTCATGTGTTACAGGTGATAAACTCACATCCTTGCTCAATGTACTACGTGCAAATTGGCGGAAAAATATCAATTTCTAACCGATAGTTTTAAAATTAAAATATATATCATGCTATTAAACTCGATGGCAAGGAAAATACCCGCAAAGACATCCGAAAGATATAAGCAAGTGAAAATCAGCAAAATTTCCGAATTGGTAGCAAAATCGATTATTTGTAATCATTGTGTATTGCAGTTACCATATATAACCCTAATTTATTCATAAAATTTTATTGCAACACCTACTGTTCAGAATTCGACGGACGAGTATGGTTAAATTTTATTCAGCGTGGTGCCTTTAATGATACATTTATTCACGTATTAGACAGCATTATAAGGTACACTATCTTGTTTTATAGCATCACCCTATATTTTGTCTCTTGTTATCTCTAATTTGATAGTTAACGGAACGATTTAACTATAATACTTCAGTGTTTGAATAAAACGTGGAACACTGGAGGCTTATTTTAACGGCGCATTTTGCTAGGTGTCTCTCTACATTATTGGCTTCATCTTGGTTGCAGTTTTTGGCTACCACCAGTATTTTATTCATATAAAATTAAATCGATGTTTCTCATCTAAAGGCTTCAGCGCAGGATCTATCATTTCAGTTTGGCCTCCAGAAACTGCCGGCTGTAATGGGTTATACTCATTATTCAGTCGACGACTTATTTTGGTGTCCTGAATTATCTGTTGAGCTCAAAACTGACGCCTCCCGTTTGGTCAGCTTCGCTTCAGCTCCATTGGAAACAATCATCACATTGGTAATCGGGGAAGTTGTTTTAGGTAGAGTATGATAAAGAACGTATCACTCGTATAATAAACATCTTGATGGCAGAATAAAACACGAGAAAAGAACATTCATTGCTTTAAGCTAGTCAGCTCTCGTTACTTTTTATATGAATAGGTTGCCAATACACTTATACTGCTTATGCTGAATCATAAGTTATGCTATTTTTAAGAACAATACACTAAATACTTTGCAGTCCTCAAGTTTTGCTTAATATTAAATAGGAACTCATTATACTTATTTAATGTTAATTACCCAGAATTGCTTTCAAGAAACCTAAAATCTTTTAGCATAAATTAAGCTTAAAATTTCAAAGAACTATGTTTATAATCTTAAAATTTAATCCAAATATTGCTAAATATCAAGC